>AYEL01056802.1:0-68651 GCA_000484575.1 Olivierus martensii | reverse complement strand
TAATTTATTTTTTTTCTAATATCTTTTTTTTTATTTATTTAATATAAAATGATTTTTATATAATTTTTTTAAATATTTAAAGTTAAGTTTAATTTACTAACTCTATGAGCGTATCGCTAATAAAACTTTTAAATAACGAAAACTATTATTATTACTATTTTTTTTTAATTTTAACTTTAAAAACTATATTTTATTTTTATATTAAAGATTAAAAAAGAAAATTCTATTTTTGAAGAAACGTGAAGTAAAAATTCATCAAAATAATTTATACATTTTGCATTCACTGCTCTTTTCAGATCTATAAGAGAATGTATAAGATGTTTCATAAACATCTGGACGATTTCAAAATCAATTTAAAGCAACAGAAATAAATTATTTAATTAATAAATTCATTCTCACTTTCAGAAATTGCTTTCTGGAATATTTATAATATTCCTCACCAAGAAAAAGCCAATCAATATTGATGAAGATCAATAAGTGTGTGGTTTCATAAAAAAAAATTGTATTCATTTATTCATGTGTCCTGGGTTAATGCTAGTGACGTCATCGATGATAAACCCCACCCAATCACGTGATTTAATCCACATGATTCATTATTGTTTCCTGTTATGTTCATAGAATCGATGATACTTGTTATGTTGCTCTTAAGGATTGAATGCTGATTTTATTTTTGATCACTTTTTCATTTATTACATTTCTGTTTTTAAAATATTTATTTATTATTTTAATTAAATATTATTAAAATAAAAAAATCCCGATAATGCATTTCCCCCAAGTACGTCCTTACCCCACTCCGCCTTATGCAAAAATTTTTGTATTTGATGAAAACACGTTCTCTACTTTAAACCACCATACTTTCTGAAACTGAGGCCAAAGTATATCGCCACTTAACACAAAAGTTTTGCATTATTACAATTTCATAACACCTTCTTCTCTATGATAAACAATGTTATTCCATATAATTTCCTATTCCATAATACCCCTAGTTACGCTATATATAAATTTAATTAAATTAATAACATGACATGCATAACAAATTTTTAAAACAATTGAGGAACTACGCGAGAAAGAAAATACAGGCCTACAGGTACTCCTCACTTAGCGACCGAATTCCGTTCTCAAGACTTCGTCGTAGAACGAATTGATTGGTAAGTAACTTGTTCGTATATATTTAGAACAAGTTATTCGCTTAAGTCCTCAATGCTTTAAAGACATTTATATCTTAATTATGCACAAAGTATTTTTCTTCATCAGATTTTTGGAATTATGAGTGCAGGGAATAGAAGTCGTAAGCGACGTATATGGGCGAAAACCAAATTTTCTGTTAAAAATAAAAGTCATAAGCTCGGACGTAAGTTCCAGCAGTCGTTAAACAAGTCGTTAAGTGAGGAGTACCTGTATATGAAAATACGTATTAAGGACTACAAATTATATAGAATAAGATACAATGTTTTTAAATCTAAGGCAAATTTGAAAGAAATAATATTGTTAATTGATGTTGTACCTAAATTATCTACGAATGTGCAGCTGCCAAGCAGCCATGACATGATTCTCATTCTCAGTAATGTGTCATAACATAAAGCATATCAACACTTCCGTATTTCCGCGTTTTAGGTAGTTCAGTTCATTATCGAGTATGTAGTAGATCACCTAATATAAAAACATCTAAAATTCTAATTTTTTTGATTGCTCTGATAACCAAATTCTTAATGCACGCCATCCTTAATGGCATACATGCCATAGATTCCTGACCTACTGATACACAGAAAATATCTTATACATTTCAATATTAAACGCATTATTAAAAGCAACAATGATATAGATAATTCAAAGATATAATTAAAATGGTGAATGAAGAAGGTGTTCATTTACCATTCACAAAAAATCAAATATATGCTTCTTTTAAGCATAAGGCCTCGCGCCCTTATGCAATTATCAGTCGGTTAACTATTTATTTTCAGGAGTGAGAACAAAGGACTCCTATTGTTTAATCCGCTTACAAAAGAGTCGCTAGTGGGCACAGTCTCATAGGAGTCATTTGTTCTCACTCCTGCAATTAAATAGTTGACCGACTGATAATTGCATGATGACGCGAGGCCTAAGAAGCTAAGTATTAATTAATTGCATACACTAGCTAAATCTTTCAGTAACTATTACTCTAAGCAAAAATAAACAAAACTGAAATGTCTTAAAAGCTTATAAAAATTTATTTTAAAAAAATTATTTCAGTTCAAATATTTGATATACTCGAAATTACTTTATCAAAATTGAAATCAATAATTATAATTTTATAATATTGTATAAAAACTCATATGTTTTTAATTATAGGAAATGACCTATTTCCTTTCTGGTTAATTTAAAACTGCAAAAAATATATTATAGATTGTATTGTTTAACGTTGTTGTTATTTAAAAAACATTGTACAATATATTATTTCTAATTGACAAACATATAATTTTTAAAATTAGGAATTCATTTAAATATATAATTAATAAGAAGACAATTTCAAGAAACTTAAAGAAATTGAAAATACAATACTGCAAAAGTATTACTTAACTACAATTTCATATAAACAACATGCTCTTTATATAAGGTAAGAGTATCTTATATGGCCTAGGATAGGGTTGGCCAACCTTTTTAAAGGTGCGTGCCAAAATTGGCTAAATTTTTGTAAAAACGCTCCTTGACATTTCTATCCGAATGTTAAATTAGTTAAAAACAATAAATCAGCTCCAAATTTTGCGTACCCAAAAAAATTTACCAATGTACCACTTTGGGCACATGTGCCATCGGTTCGCCATCCTGGCATACCAACAATGTTATGTCATTTGTCATTCAGCTGATTCATACTGGTCATAGAATTTGTCATTCAGCTGATTCATACTGGTCGTAGAATTTGTCATGCTCGCTGAACTGTTTGTTGTGAAGACAGAAATTACAGTAAAATTCTTGCGAGTTTGTTAAGTATTTTATAACATTTGTGAAGCGAAATCAATAATAAATTACTATAAGGGTAATTATTATAGATTCGTTGAAAGTCATGCATAATTATTTAGGTTCCAACCTAGACCATGACTCCTTTCTCTCACAACTTTCATTCATAATAAACAATGAAAATGTATATTTAAAATAGCTTTATAATAGTATCGTGCCTTTTTCAAGTATTGCTTTATGATTAGTTGTAGATAATTTTCTTTTTGAAAAAATAGACAAAATCAATTGTTAATCATTTTGAATTACAGCATTGCTTAAGATCCAATATGGCTTAATAGTTAATTCATGGCAATTATTCCACGTGTTTTAAATAACTGTGGCATTAGCAGGGGCAGATTTAGGCATGGTCTTTATGGGCTGCAGCCTAGGACCCCTTCGTGGTCAAAAAATAAAAATAAAAACAATCTATATAATAATTTGTTTATCCTCATTAGTGTCACATACAACTTAGACTGAAATAGATCGAAGACTATAAAACGAAATTTTACAATTCCTTTTGATTTGAGTTTCTGAGATGAAATTAGAGTTTTTGACTATTAAATATATATTTTAAATAACCGTTATAAAAATTAAAAAAAATCGAATATCGACAAAACTTTATAACTTATTCGATAGATGGCGCGATATGTCCGCCTGAGATGTTGGCTTTCTGGTAGATTAGATTAAGTCTTATATCAGACGATAATTACGTATAATTTAATAGTTAAGAAGAATATATAATTCTTAAAAGAGTAAAAAAAGCAATAAGTTGTACAAACATATTCCATTATATTTTAATATCTGTTTCTTTTTAATTTAATCAACGATGTTTGTGACGTCACGATGTTTCTCGCGCGAGAAAATAAAACTGAATATTCCTTTTATAATCTGTACAGCCGTGGCTACTTTCAAATAACTTAAAGGGAATTCAGCGGCGGAGACATTGTGAGATTCATTCTGTAGTTCTGTAGTTCTACATGTAAGATTCATTCTGTAGTTGACAGTCAACATTCGTATTACATCGTTTCCCCTCATTCATTCGCTTTAGTTGACAGCTCATTTCTGTATAGGTGAAATATCAAAATACGTTATCCTCAAATTTTTCTGCGATGTCTCAGTTGGTCAAGGAAACAATCTATAGTCATGTGTCAAAATTAGGCAGCTCTATTGGTGAAATCGTTTGCAATGGACACAATACGCCAACGATCATTTCTCCGAATAACAAATATGCACGTGTAAATTGATCACCGGTTAGACTAAAGAACAGTAATAAAACAACAAAAGAAGAGTAATAGACACGAGAAATACCCAAAATAACTTGCCTGCAAGATGAATTTTCTGGCTGAGAAAAATGTTGCATTAAAAATCTTGCTATTTATTAGAAATTGAATTTTTCACCATCCCCATTTCTGAATCATGAGGAATCTGAATGACGTTTCTACATATTCAATTATTCCAACTGATTCAAATACAAAGCCTCTTTTTTTACTTCCCTTTCCAATCTGGGAGATTACTAAGGAGCGGGAGCTGCACCCACATCCGTAGAGGAGGCCGGATGGTGAAGGGCAGGGATCACCGAGCTGGACCCAGAATCCCGAAGAAGCTTTTTAGGAGATACCGGACCCAGGACGCGAACTCGGGTCCTCCTGCGTGACATGTCAACGCGTTACCACTCTGACATCCGGCCACCAGACTTCCCTATTTACACAATTAATAAAATATCTACTGGATGCATAAATGTGATCATTTTCAAATGGGAATTTTACAAGAATGTTACATGTTTCACATGTAAGATTCATCATTAATTTTTTAATCACATACTCTGTAATTATAAATCAAAATATTTTTTGAAATTTCTGACAGGTATTGCAAATCAATCTAGAACATAATAGTCTTTAATTCTGATGATCAATATATATAAATTGCAAAACAAACCTGAGTAATGAATGTAGAAGTTGAGGAATCTAATGCTGGTCTGACCAACATTCTTCTGGAACTCTTCAAAGTCAAATATAGAAGGGATTGCATCTCTCTTCAATAGTTTCCTTTCTGTACCTGGCCTGACTTGATAGCAATCTTCGATAAAATTCTACAAAGCTAGTCTGTATTTTGTTGACCTCCAATTTTTCGTCTTATAGCAATAACTCATTTAGAAATAATTTCAGGCTGAAGAATCTTATTTAGGTATAGACAAAATAGGTCGGATTGGTATACCGTCGGATTTTATCAAACCATATTGAAAATAATAAAATATACTATTTCCTCACCTATGAAAGCTGTAACTTCTATCGTCTGATCTTTGCTCACTCTTATATCTATACACTACACAATATATACCCATAAAATAGAAATAACACATTACAAATAGCAAGAAATGTTATATTCAGCGAACAATCTAACTCAAGTAGTCCGTCCAACAATATGACTGCCAGTGACTTCGTTTTTCTGACAACAGACCACTAGAATAATCATTCCAGTTAGTATAAAACTCGATGGTTTCGCTTAACCACTCAGTACTTTACCTGAGTGGAAAGTGACAACATCTATTATCAAAAAAATATTGGTACCAAGGCAAAATTTACTATATCGAAACGTCACGATGCGATATGGAAAATCAGCCAAAACTATTTCATGATTTTATCGCGTCATAGTTTTGTCTGATTTTTCATATCGCATCCAATCGTACTTTTCAACAGCCGGTATTCTATTACAGTACTAAATTTATATAAATGACAGAAAATGAAAACTAATACGCGCAATCAAACTTTGCTACAAATGACAGGAGTGGAAAGCTGGCCAGCATATAATCAGCGGAAACACAAATCTCATGTCTGAAATCAGCCGAGAAATAATCACTCCGTTTTACTAAATGCTCAGAACTACTGAGATCGCGAAAAATGTTTGATCAGAACAATTGGGAATTGCTTTTTTTGAATCAATAAAATATAGCGGCTGTCATGTTCAATCGTAATAAATATCTTTACACATTTCTGATCTTATTTGTGAAATGCCTGATAAATTAATATTTCTATATATATTTAGAAATTAATATTTAAATATATGCACATATTTTTAATAATGTAATCAGAAAATTAATACATATTTGTTAGAAATAAATGTGGCTGATCTTGTGATGCCGAAGAGGAGGACTAATGCGACAACTTATATATTTTAAATCCTTTTTTTGCAGTAGTCGATATTTAAATTTATATAAAAATATTAATTTACTAGGATCATTTATATCCGCATATTTTTAATAACAGAATCAGAGAAGATAATAGATATTTGCTGACAATAAATATGGAAAACCACATATCTGAAGCAGAAGGCATGACGAAGATGCGACGTAATCTAGCAAATGACCTTAAATCATTAAAAAAAAAATTTGGTTTTAGCTGACTCATACAAAAACCAGCTTTATAAAAATTACTTTCCTTCCAAAATTTCTAAACATATAAAATCAATTAAAAATGGTTTTTGATTTAAATCTTATTATTTATTTCATAACCATGATTCTCACTTCGAATTTCATTCAAAAAAATTTATTTTAATAATTGTAACATATTTTTGACGTAAAACATTCTATCAGTTTATAGAATTAGTTGGCAACTTTAAATTCTGGTTTTTTTATATTTATATTTTTTTGGTTAAAATAGATTTTATAATCATAAAAAATGTCAAATTTTAGTCATAGAGATCCGAATATAGGAAGTTATTATCTTCCACCATTTTGTTCAAAAATTTCTGCTACTACTTATGGAAAGAAATGGTTTCACGACGAACAGATGGATTATGTACCTAAAACTGGTTGTTATGATTATATGAAAGTATGTAATCTATTTATATTAAATTTTTGTAAACGTTTAAGTTTAAAATAGCGAATTACCGAATGTCCGCCATTTTGAAGTTTTGTTTTCATCGTATCACTTGTTATTATGATGCTTTATTTTTATAACGTCTTATTTTATACGATAACAATTACTTACATTAATTAATTCAAGCATCTCTTCCTTAAACTGAGGAAGATTTTCATAAAATAAAAAGTTTTAAAATAAGAAATAGGAAGCAGAAAGTCATAATAAATCTCTTCTTGATTACCAAATGTTTTATTATATTTATATCCTATTGTATTATTCGCTATTTTTGGATATTTGTATAGCATGCATATTTAGTAAGACAAGAAATAAGTCTCATTGATACAAATAATGCATTATTTTAATAGTAAGGTAATTTAGAGGATGTTATCAATCGAAGCCAGAGTTGACAGAAACGTTCGATTCATCGCAATTATCTACTAATTTTTGCCAGAAAATTAGGTAATTGTAATATGTGACTGTGAAAAATTTTTACGATTGAATATATCTTGTAGTCATTTTGCTATCTTAAATGCTGTCATCACGTTTATGCATTGGTTATCAATTAGAATTTTAGCAGTACGATTGATATTCAGGTAATATATCGCATGGATAACGGGATATTACGCTGCAGACACTTTTATCCCATTTTCATTAAATTGTTTCAATGCTTGAAACAAAATGGAATAAAAAGTATATGAATTAGGATGGCCCGACTGGCCCGTATGCATATTTAGTAAGACAAGAAATAAGTCTCATTGATACAAATAATGCATTATTTTAACAGTAAGGTAATTTAGAGGGCTCTCGCATGTTATCAATCGAAGCCAGAGTTGACAGAAACGTTCGATTCATCGCAATTATCTACTAATTTTTGCCAGAAAATTAGGTAATTGTAATATGTGACTGTGAAAAATTTTTACGATTGAATATATCTTGTAGTCATTTTGCTATCTTGAATGCTGTCATTACGTTTATGCATTGGTTATCAATTAGAATTTTAGCAGTACGATTGATATTCAGGTAATATATCGCATGGATAACGGGATATTACGCTGCAGACACTTTTATCCCATTTTCATTAAATTGTTTCAATGCTTGAAACAAAATGGAATAAAAAGTATATGAATTAGGATGGCCCGACTATCTATCCGTTGTCTGTTCACTGTTTATCAGGAAACACGATAACAACCATATTATCGTGAATATGTGAATTTTACCCAAATAGGATAAAATTGCATATGTTATTGGGACCCTTTGGAGAACTAAGCTTATTGAAATTGATCAACATTGGGTCAATATTAATGAGATAACAAAGGAAGAGATTATTGCATATTTTCCTTTCCATAGCTCGGTAAATATCGTCCGATCTGAATGAAATTTACATATATAATATGGGGACCAATTCAGAAAGCCAGATTATTAAAAATGATAGATATTGGATCATATTGTTTAGATGTCTGTGTCAAAATTGTCGTAGCATATAATAATATATTTAAGTGTTAAGCTGTTTTTAATGCCGTAGTATTTCAAAGAGTAAATAAAATTTATCTTATAGACCAACACAATTTCCTAATTATCACATATTATTTATTTCCATATTTATTTTGCTATTTTAAAAATGTTTTAAATGTTGTAGCATATTATCCCTTTACCTACTGCCATATTATATGATATTTCGCATACTTTTCTTTTAAACATCAATCTTCTCGAATTATTTAAACTTTTGAAAGTTTTTTCCTATTTTTTCATTACTTTAATAATCGTAATTTATTCTGATCTGATAAATGAATTTTATTCCTAATATCATATAAATCAAAGCAAATGCTTTTGAAAGAAAATGATGCCACATTTCATGACTTGCTATAAATTATATTTTATTTGAATTTTTTAAAATTATTCTAAGCAATTTAAATTATAATCATAATCATATTTTAAATAAAATTAATTACAGAATTTTATGATATTCTGTATTAGGAAACCTCATATAGTAATAAGAAAATACTAGTTGAGAACTGGAATGAGGAACTCAGTGACGTTAGAAATCAAGAATATTGGAAAAATGAAATCAGAAATGTGAATACAATATTTTTAATTTTATTTAATTTTTGAATTTAATAATTTATTTATATTTTTTTAAATTAATATAGTATGATCATTACTACTTAACAACCTATGGTTGCAGTTATAATCGGCGTAGAATTATCCCTCCTAAACGCAATAGTAAGTTTTATCAAATGGCGGATTAAGACATTTTACGACTTGGTAGTCACACATTTTAAAAGCCCGTAACTATTTTAACTAATGCATATATGAGTATTCAATTTAGTAACTCAATTTCATACTTAATTGTTTGCTTAGTATTAGGTACACCGCCTACTGCGGCCAGTCTATAATCTGCCTTGTATTCTATTAGTAATTCGAATGATTAATATATTAATTTTAAATTTTATATTTGAAAATATTTTTTTTAATAAAATTTATTTGCATTTTCAGTTAAACAATTCTGTTCTATACCATGTCACCAAACAGAACTTGATCCTTATTACATGCATTTACCTAAATTTTACCAAAGTATAACTCAAACTTCATATCGAGATCCAGCTTCGAAACAAAAAAACAAGAGAATAACAGTTTCAGAATCTAAAAATAAAGAAGCAGCTACTCAAACATTTCTTTTAGGATAACCAAAGACTTCTTAAAATTTATATTAAGAGATCATATATGTTTAAACCGGTTTTCTCAGATGAAAATAATACCAAAACATTTTATACAGAAAAAGTTTTCGATTAAAATTTATATTTTCCCTACGGGATAACTGTATTCGTGTCTAGACTTTTTAACTCTGAGCCCTACTTTCGTACATTTGTTGATATATTGTTAGAATAGAGAAAAATAAAGACTTTCTTATTATACGATTTACTTTTAATTAAGATATTGTGCAATATAAAACATCATGCATTTAATATAAAAACTTTATAATAACTAAATTAACCAATTACATATTTTTTTATTTTGAAAATTTAACACGAGAAAAATTTAAAATTTCGTTATAATATATTGTAAAATGATAATTTAAAATTTGTTTTTCCACGAAATACGATAAAGCAGATATTTTTTATTGCTTTTTAAAATTTCCTGTTAAAATTATTTTATTTGTTATTTGAACTTTTATTTTTTATAACAATTTTTAACTGAAATACTAAAAAATATTTTATTTCAAAATAATTTATATACACTGTAGTATTCTAAAACACACTCTACAAAACTAGCCCAATAGGGCGTAAAAATCGCTCATTTGACATTTCTGATCAAAACATGATTTGCTGGCTATCTAATAGATGTTGCACACAAGGTTCCGAAATTAAATATTACTGGCCATGGCCACAGAACACAGCAGATGGCCATTTTACACAGTTTAAAAAACCTGCAATGTGCTCAGGTGGCGATGGGCAGATATTAAGATGGCCAGAACTTGCAGGTTGTCCACCTAACTCAGATATCCATCAGCCCAGGTTTTCCTGTATTGCAAGATTTCTAATTAAAGCAATATGAATTAAAATAATTTTAAACGTTTTTTTTAGTGTTAGATAAAGATGATAAAATTAACATTTGTTTTTATCTCTGTCTTGGATCAAGATTTGATTTATTTACTTTAATTTCATTAAGAACCCTAAAAAAACAGTCTTTGCAATATTTTTACAAATAATTTAATAAAATAATTATAAAAACATGGTCAGATATTACATTGAATTCATAAATATATTTAAAAAAATCTTTAGAACAGTAGTTTTAAAACTGTCATTTTACAAACTATTTTCCTCAAATTCTCATCTTCCATAAATATATAACATCCATAGAGGAGCATTATTTCAATAGAGAAAAACTACTACTAAAAGTAAACAGTTATCCACCATTATACATGGTGTGGTGCACTATTTTAATCTTCCAAAATTTGTATCCTAGAAATTTGTTTAGTCTGCTTTATTACAGGATGTGTTATATTGGTTAAACAATTACTTGGGGTATTAATTAGATCAAGTCAACTATGATTATAGCTGTTTTGTATGAGAGAAATCATTTTTAGGCTTTGCAAAGTTTCTTAATATAAATTCATTAGTTTACAAAAAATTCAATTGAAAAGTATTTAAGCATAGAAAAAATGTTTCATTATAATACTTACCTCAGAATCACAAAGTTTTGAGAAAATTGTGATACTTTTGGACAAATTATTATGATGATTTGCTGATAACAAGTTGCATTATAATTAGCTTTATAAAGATATTTATTGTAGATTTAAGTTATCCAAATTACTTTATTCATGGATAGTTTTATTCAATATACATTGTAATTTCTTACTAATAGCTATGTAATGGAATATTTTTAAAACAGTCATGGAAAAAATTGTTAATTACCAATCTAAAAACTCAGCAAATATTACTGAAAATAATAAAATACAGATAGTTCACACTTTTATGAGCTAATTTGTTCCTGGAATAAGTTCATTAAATAACAAAAACAAACGAATGTAGCACCATTTAGTATGTGCTACATTCATTTGTTTTTATTATCTTTCAGTATAGCAGAAATTATGAACACTTTTCAGCTCATTAAATAAGAACTCTTAAACTAAGATTCAATTTCCCATTAGATATAATGTTAAAACCAGGAGTTCCATTCTTGACATAGAAATTTGACCATTATATCAATAAAATTAAATAAAGGTCAACAAAATTAACAGTATATAATTTAAACAATGATTAATTTATCTAAATAAAAAAAATATGGTGTTTAAAATCAAGAAAATTAGAATAATAGAGAAATTATTTGTCATATTAACATTAATGAATTTTTATTCTTCATTATTATTGACAGATAAGCAGATGAAATTTAATGCAAATGAATTACTATGTTATGCACAATCTGGAAATAGAAGTATTTACATAATATGCTGATAAAACCAGAAATCACACTATTTCTGCTTCTCTGTCACCATTTTGAGTTTTCCAATTTCCAAGCAGTCAATGGTGTTTCTGCTACAAAACCAATTGTATTATAGCTATATATATGGGTTTAAATGGCTTTTTAGGAATGTTTAGAATTTTTTTATTGCAATTAATGTTGATCTTTTTGATTTTTTTCAAACTTCATATTTGAAAAAAATCATAATTCCACGAACTTGTAAACCTGTATAAAAGAACCACCTGAGAACTATCTGTATAAAAGAAAAATAATTATACCCTTATAAGAAATATACTTTATGTAATAACAATGAAAAATTTCAAGAATTTTTGATAAAAATAAGAGAGATGAATTTTAGTAAATTTGTGAAAATTAGGCTTAATTACACACATTGTTAGCATAGACATATTTGTAGATTTTTAAATGGCAGACTGCAAATTTGATAAGGATCATTTCTGTTTTTTTCTCTGTATATTTTTTCATTTAACTTCTTTGAATAAAAAATGTATCAATTTTTTTTTCTTTCTATATGCTTACCCAAATATTTATTTTTCCTATACATATAGTCCTCAATTTACAACTGTCTAGACAAAGGAACATTTGTATCAATGATATCATCAATAAATTCTGTGATTGGTCAATGAAATTGACAAAGTATTTCAGTCCTCAATCAATGGTTTAATATATAAAATGCATTTTTTTTATTTCTGATTCTTTTATTTTTATGTTTGTTAAGTTTATTACAATAAAGTTGTGATAATAGTTCAAACTATAGCACTCACAAGCAGTCCAAATAACTTTATTCACTTAAAAGATTCTTTCCAGAGGAACGTTTTCAGCTACATTATAGCCACACATTACTTACAATTTCTAAAAATAGATACGTTATAGAACATCTGAGGTGCATTCTGTTCTTATTCTTTTTTAGAACAGTTCTAAATTCAAATTTATAAAAATGTTTGTTTAACAGTCTTTTAAGCACTTGTTCCAGTTTTCTGGAGGTAAATTAAAATCGATTTCACAAAAAAATTTGATATGAAAATATTTCGGATTTATACTAAGAAATATAAATAAAAGTGTAAAACATAAAAATAAAATCAAATTTATTATGCTCAGTACTTCTGTACGGATACATATTCTTTCAGTTTTTTAGAGCATATTTCCATGCCGTCAGGAAATTTGGACTGCTTGTGAGTGCTATAGTTTGAACTATTATCATCGTATTACCTCAGAAAGCAGTATATATTTTTGTTTTTGGAAAATAAAATAGTGTTTAAAAAAAATATTGGTAATGGGCAATCCATAAATTTTGAGCCTATCCTATAGTCATAAGTTTGGTTCTAACTCTATAGTCATAAGTTAGAATGGTCGGAATTTCCGATTATTCTAACTTATGACTTTAGGGTTTGGACCAAACCCTGTTGTAAATCAAGAACTACTTGTATATTCTGGTTATGATTTTCTCTTATCATGTGAGAGTTACTTTCATTCCAGCTATAGAACCTGCTATTACCTAGTTGCGCATATTTAATAAATGTTGATTAATATATAAAAATTATACAGCTCAAAAAGTTCTCTTTATACTTACTATATTTAAATTATATACTTATTTATACATATTAATTTACATTTATTTTAATTTGACATATTTATTTTTTAATTTATTTATCTTGTAGAAGATCAACATCATTTAACTGCTTTAATAAAAGGAAATACAGCTCCAAGAGATAGTACTTTAACTGCAACATCTTATGGAGGGCAAAATCGTTGGGGAAGATTCAGTCCACCAAGACCACCATCTACTCATACTTGGGCTTCACCACAATCCTATTTATGGAGATCAGACATTAGACAAGATTCTGGTCATGGAACATTGTCACCAGGACCCACTGTTTGGTGGGATTATCCAGTTGACAATGCTACATTTAGACCATGCTCTAAGCAAGTGGTAAGTTAAAATTAAAATATTTTAAAGTTTTATTTTTATGGTTATAATTATATATGTATTGTATATATCAGGTATGGCCAACAGGTCGATCGTGATTGACCAGTTGATCGCAGGACAATTTATAGTCGATCGTCGTAAGTTATCGGACGACTCTCTTACTTCATAGTGCCTTCTCTAGACAATTAAAGCCAAAATTTTGCTTTATTGCTGAGTATGGCCCAAAACAGAATAGTTAGTAGCAGCAGAGCATTTAGATAAAATTCTAAATTTGCTGATGATGCCAACATGGCACCTATGAATTGACAGTTGTATAATTGAAAGTGAAGTATTGTGTTTGAGATTTATGAGTAAAGTAAAAGGAAAAAAACCAGTGAAGTATTGTGTTTGAGATTTATGAGTAAAGTAAAAGGAAAAACCATCGCTGCTGACGGATATCTTGTTTTGGGCTAATATCATTTTGGGATATGTGGTTTTGGCTCCTATCTCTACTCTGACCATCAAACAAAGAATTTTGAAGGTAGATCATAAACTTATTGTTGACATATAAAGTCGATCTAAATAACAAACAAGTTGGCCACCCCTGGTAGTATATATTCAATAAATATATTAAATAAAATAATAGTAATGCAGTAATGATATCTTATTTCAAATTAAAATTCCTGAACTCTAAATAGAATTTTTTGCTTTTTGAAAAAAAAAATTAAAAATATAGCATTTCTTAGATTTATGTATTATTCTACAATCTGCATGATACCACCTCCCCTAGGTAACTTAGTACACGTCCATCCCAATATTATGATTTCAGTTAACACTTAATGTTAGATATCAATTTTCTGATGGAAAAAATCCAATAATATGTGTAGAATTGCCAGTTCAAATAGTGTAAGTATTATCTTTATTGAAATAACGTTATTATATATAATATTAAATTTTAAAAAAAATATTAAAAATATATTTAAATTAATTAAAATCAAAAATAAATATTATTATTAAAAAAAAAAAACTTTTTTCACAGACCTCGTCAGTGACGCCGATATAATTTATCCCATCATTGGTTTCTGTTTTTTTTTAATGAGTTCCTTTCAGAACTACTAGTCTGTACTTAATATCAACCAAATAATTTGCTCATGCTATATTTTTTTTTATTCGATTTATAAAATATTTTCTTCTATCTTCTCCATTCATATGAAGATGAATCATTAATTAAGGATTTTTTAATATTGTCATTTTTTTAAGTATTAAAATAATTGTAAACAGATTCACTTTTATTTTGAGATTTTAAGCATAATGTGTAACTTGTAATTTTTGTTTTAATAAATATCATTTTAGCGTTCATATAGTCATGTACGCAGAGACGCGCGAATAAAATATAATCGAATATTATAATATCCACATGATATGATGAATTATCTAATTCGGGACATTTTCCGGGACATTAAATAATACGGGGCACGAGGCTTTAATCCGGAACTGTCCCGGAAAATCCGGGACGAATGGTCACCCTACACTAATAACTTTAGAACTAATTAGCAGATTTTCATGAAATTCAATAATAATGTTCTTCCTCCATTAAAGGCACCTCGACGCCGCATTCTTTAATCTTATGTGATCGTTTAATCTAGTGATGGGCAAACTACGGCCCGTCACGACGATTTGTGCGGCCCGCGGTTCGTGCACAAGTGTAAGATTTTTTAAAAAATTTACCACAAAAATGGTAAACTACATAAACAGCAACATAATTATTTAATTAAATTTAGATTTTGTACGCTAAAATGCCCGTTTTAAAAAAATCTGGAGTGTGCCCCACTTCTTTTTCTGGGTAATATGGAGGTTAGAGTGGTTTAGATTTTGTACGCTAAAATGCCCGTTTTAAAAAAATCTGGAGTGTGCCCCACTTCTTCTTCTTTTTCTGGGTAATATGGAGGTTAGAGTTTGCCCAACTCAACTTTCCGATATTTTTTAATATATAACCTATTGGGGTAACGGATTTTGTGCCAATGGTAGTGGCAGAGAGCGGCCGTGAAAATTCGTTAAAAAAGGAACATTGGTTTTCGGCATGATCGCAGTATTTTCCTCTACTATGAATACCTCATGTATGAAAATAAAAACATTTTTTTTACATGCGGCCCGCTAGAGACCTTACAAAAGTCCGTGTGGCACGCGATCAGAAAAGTTTGCCCACCACTAGTTTAATCCAACCTTTCATCCAATACAGGGATGTCCAACTTTTTGGCATCCTTGTGACACATTTGGAGAAAAAAAAAATTGTCTCGGGCCGCACATAAAATATACTAATTCTAACGATAGCTGTTAAGTAAAAAAGCTAAAATAATGTACAATATATTATATCCACCATGACCAATAAGCAAAAATATCATAGCACAATAATCTTTGACTTTTTTTCATTTAGAAATTTTTAAAAATCATTGAGAGGTCAAGAAGTTTTGATCACTGAAATAAGAAATATTTTAGTTGATAAAATAATGTACAATATATGATATCCACCATGACAAATAAGCAAAAATATCATAGCACAATAATCTTTGACTTTTTTTTCATTTAGAAATTTTTAAAAATCATTGAGAGGTCAAGAAGTTTTGATCACTGAAATAAGAAATATTTTAGTAATAGGAAATGTAGATAAGTATTTAAATAATAAAAACTTCATTATTTTTCTTTTTATATATTTTTAGTACAAAAATGAAACAAATTTCTATTTCTTTATTAGTGGGATATTTGTTGTTGTTACGGCATTGTAATAATATAATAATTTAAAATACTTTTTATTACAAAAGTATTACAATGCCGCAGAATCTCAAAAAAATAAAAAAATAATAAGCATAAAAATCTCAATATTTTAAAGGAACTTTTCGATTTTATGTTGGGCCACATTTGTTACAGCGCTGGGCCGCATGCGGCCCGCGAGTCATGGATTGGACAGCCCTAATTTAGATATTAAAATTGTTTTATTAATATTAATTTTATATTCAATATTTTAAAATTGTGTGTGAATATATCGAATAATCCAGTAGAAATCGTTTTGCAAATCTATACGTTATTAATGTTCGTAGAATATTACAAAATGGCGGAACTTCCGGCAAAAATTTTCGCATTTTAATCATGCGTTTCAAATACTGTATTTGAATATAAGCGATATCTACTTTTTAATTTCAATTTTCTTAATGAAATTCTCGATTTATATTCAGAATTTTACAGTATATTTTTGAAATCCTTGGTCGTTACATTCTTTACAACTGAATGACAATTATAAACACACTAAAGAAGAGACCACAAAAAAGCAAATGAAACTAGAGAGAACATTTTGTGTGACAAAAGAGAAAATTACTTATAATTAAGATAAATGCAAATGCCAGATCGCTTTACTAAAATGCCAAATTGATTTTAAAATCAGATTTTTTTAAATGGTGTTTTATTTAAAAATTAGTAAAACAAATATGCTGTTTTAAAATTTAATATCGATTATCAGAGCCTCTCCTATTCAGTTGTTTGTTTAGTGCACTATACAGAACAGCCAAATAATTAATGTTATATTATTTTTCACTTTTAATGAGAGATAGCCAAAAATATTTTGCAAAAGGATGACATGATGCCTAGGAACGGCTCTGTCGATATAATAAAAATTTATATACACAGTATATATATTTATTTATTTACATTAATTATATTAAATATATATGTGCTTAATGAATATATTATAAAAGTTAAAATATATTTATAAAATACAGTATACAAGCAGTTAACAAGTTACCAATATTCAAAGAACATCCATAACTCGCCAACTTTTTATGAAAATTAAATCTTTAATAAAAATTACTTCGGATAAATTATAATTTTCCAAAATTTAAACTCATTATATAGTTTATATTAAGAAGCACGCTCTTAATGAGATGATTTTAATACAGGTATTTTAAAAATTTTTACTGCAGTATATTGATGCTATCTAAATGTGTAGGGAGACTGGAAATATTTTTAACATTTTTTTATACTTTCTATAATAGCTCATAACTTATTATATAAAAAGTAAACATTGCACTGATGATAATACATCGCTTTATAACTGCATATATATAGGAATAAATAAATAAAATTTGTGAATGAATTTCTGATTTAAAAATTATGGAATTTGGTATTTAATAGCGAATTATTTAAATTTGATATTATCTTCGAAGACTATCAGTCTTCCTGAATGGCGATAATGAGTAGTGCAGGTTTTTCATAATATAATTTTAACTGTTTCTGAACTTTTTTAATTATGATGAATGTTTTAAATAAAGATGTTATTTTATAACTCATATTACTTAATAACTGTTTATACTCTGTTTAATTCTTATATTAAAACGCACTAAATAGCAGTGGAGAGTAATTCATAATTAACTTTATTCGGTTAAGAACAAAAAACAATAGTTAAAATGTTCGAGAACTCTGTATGACCTTAAGTGTTTGTGAACCTGATGATGGCCGCCATGAAGGCCGAAAACGTTTGTTCTTAACTGAATAAAGTTAATTATGAATTACTCTCCACTGCTATTTAGTGCGTTTTAATATAAGAATATTTTATAACTGTTATATATCGCTTTTTTCTAACCTATAATGAGCTCATTTAGGTTTATATATTGAAAAATACATTCGGCTTTCGACCATTTCTTTGATTAAAGCCAATATGAGCACATTGTTTTAAATTCTCTTGCTTATATTGTAATGAAGTATTAAAAATTCCCATAATTATTCAAGATATGGTATGAAAATAAATATTGCATACTATACTTTGAATAATTATGAGAATTTTCAAATTATATAAATTTTCATAAAGTCTTACCAGGCTGTTGATTTCATTATTGGCATCTTCTAACTGTTTTTGATAGAATTCTTTTAAACTGTTTTGAAAATTCTCCAATAAAGTCTAAAAAAATATTTTGAGATTTATTTTCTCTTATTACAATAAGAATTACACATTTTCAAGAAACTATAAAGAATACAATAATATCAAATTTTTGACTTTTATTTTCTCTTATTACAATAAGAATTACACATTTTCAAGAAACTATAAAGAATACAAAAATATCAAATTTTTGAATAACTTTTAACTAACTTGTCGTAAGGAGTTTGTTTGGACATCATGCTAAAATCATTGCAACATATGTAATGAATTTCAACTGCTGGTATAATGACAAGATCTTACAGAATTTTACTAGCTGAAGCGTAATCACATGTAACGAATTAACAGCAATATTGTCGCATGATATCGTTTCTAAGAGAGAGGATTTATTAAATATAAATATAGAAAGAAGCCTCTGGCTTCTATGTATTGTAGAAAGCAGATAAAATTAAGATGGATCAGATTTCAATAATTAAAAGAATACTTGTCCGAATTTGATATGTTAATAAAAAGTTTCCACGTAGAAGACCATGTTCTAGTCCGGATTCCACGTTTTGGAAAATTTTTATGGAGGTTATCGATATCCGTCCTCCATAATCCAACTACCACAAACTGTGTACACATTTAATTTTTTTGTTTGAATGTCCGCCGGTTTTAAACAGTTTAATCTATAGAATTATTTTAAACCTGATAATTCTACTACTAAATTTTATAGAATTCAATTGAATATTTCAAAAGTTATCAGGGATAAATCTTTTAAGTTTGAAGATTCGCCATTTTTAAATAATTGAAGATAAAGGATTGATTGATATGGCATTATCATCATCATCATCTTAAAAAATCTGAACTGCTAAATTTCATAAAAATCCAATTAATATTACAAGTTGAACATCCACCACTTTTAAACAGTTAAAGGAAGAAAGTTAAATGATACAGTGTTGAGATTAATGGCTGAACATCTCTGTCAAATTTCATAAAAATCTAATTAGTTCAAGAATTATTAATGGAAAAGCAGATAGGTAATATAATAATTTTATAAGCCTCGCATTCATAAAAAATTAAGTATACTGTATATATATTTACAATATATTAACTTATATTTTTGTATTTTAAGGGTATCCTATTGTATTGTTGTTGTTATGGTTTAGAACAGGGGTTCTCAAAGTGCGGTCCGCGGGTCAAATACCGCTCTCAAACCCTAGAAATGCGACCGCGATGTCAGATCATCCGCGATCTTGAATTCATAGAGATAATTTACATTTTTACGAAAAAATAAATAAATTATATCATATTATAATTAAAAATTGTTCAGTTAAAAAAATACATGTATAAGTGCTTCCAAATATGTTTTCATTATTTGGAAGCACTTATATATGCGGAAAAACTCTCTCAATCACGAGCATTAATAAGTCCAAATTCAGATGAAAATTAACTGATGAACATTTTACAAGCGGTGTTAAAAATACATTCAACCGACTTAGAACCAAAGTTCAATATCATTATTAATAGAAAGTTACTGTACAAGTCATACACTTCAGACTGATGAATTTTTATTATGTTTTTATTTTTTATTTGAAATATTTAGTTATTTTTTTAATTATTTTCGAAATGTGTTATTTTAAACAGTTTATAATTAAAAGTAATTATTGTTATAAATAAAGAACGATTATGCTATAAAATTAGTATAAATCTTTTCCTTTGTCTAACTTTTTTATCGATTTAAACATATTTATAAATAAAGAACGATTATGCTATAAAATTAGTATAAATCTTTTCCTTGTGTCTAACTTTTTTATCGATTTTAAAAACATATTTATCCATAACACTTTTTTGGCCCGCCAAATATTTTCGAATTTACAATTTGGCCCACCTAGGAAAAACTTTGGGAATCCCTGGTTTAGAACAATAGAATATATAAAAAAGTTAATTATGAAGTTAAGATACTTACATGATCTGGATTCAATGCAGAAAATTCATCTGGCAACTTTATTCCCGGCGAATCACCGCCTCCAAATTTGATTTGGTCAAATATTTCCGTTTTTAACATTCTAGGGCATAAAATGATATAACAAATAAGTACAAATTCATATTAAATCATTATATAGTAACAATAGAGTACAGTATACTCAGATTAATAAATATGATAGACTCCCCATTAATCGTCCTTTATGGGCCGGATAAATTAATGACTAGTTAATCCAAAAATGTACAATATTATAAGATTATATTTCCGCTCATTTATATGAGCGGGTAATTTCTAGTAAACTTTAATTCTTAACTTCAATACAAAAACATGCACTTCAACGAAATACAAAATACAGTCAATTCTCGTTATTCGCGGATTCCGTATTCGCGTATTCGACTATTCGCGAAAATTTATTTATAAACACAAAATCGTTATTCACGGAGCTTTCGCGCTTATTTTCGCAGATTCCCGCTGAGCGGCGTAAATACTGTTACCAATGTAAACTCTCTCTAATAAAGGAAGTTCTTTGATAACAAATGTAGTCTCTGAATCGTTTTTTGGGATGGTGTCCGTAAAATCCGAAGTCCGTAAAATCGAGGTTTTACTGTATATTCTCCATTTGAAACATTAACACTCTTACAACGTTGTGAAAGATTTAGAAATTCATGTTTAGACAAACTGAGACATGATTGAACAAGAATAGCAAAAAGCATTATTTTGGGAGGACCTGTTTCAAAGATAGAATATAAATTGTTGTTTAATTATTATGCTAAGAACATTATTTCAAATGTTTTATAACACATTCATTACAGATATTCAGTAATATAAAATATATTGAAGATTTTTAAATATACAGTAAGAAAATATGTAAATTCAAATAAATAATTATTTGAATTTACACATTATTTTCGTTCGTTAGTACGATGAAATTTTTCAAATTTAGAATTTCATAAAACTGAAAAATTTTCTTGCTTCTTTTTCCTACCTTCTTACATTTCAAATATTCAATAATAAATATAAGTTACTGGATGTGTTTTATCTTTAAATATAATTTTGAAAAACTGCAATGCCTTCTATGGATTATAGAAAGTTATATTATGATCTGTTTTATTTATTTAAAATTTACATTTATGAAAAGAGTTATAGGGCTTATTAAAAGATTTAATCTTTTGAAGAATGAACAATAAAATGAGACAATAATAATATATATGAATGGTAAAAAAGAGGGAAAATTCTATTCAGAAGTACTAGCACTACCTTCATATATTATAGGGAATCATTTAGTAGTCTCTTACAATATAGTGGGTAAGATGTGGATAAATTCTGACTATTCTCTACCCAAAAGGGAAACCATTAAAAACTTTTAAGAAAAATAATAGAAGACGTGCACAGTAGTTAACACTTTTGAATGATGAAGAATGATGTGAGAAGAATCTAAAAAAAATCACAAAAGGAAGAAAGATTCTTCCAGAATGAATGTAATATTTTACCCTTAGAGAAAACAGACAGCATTCTTTAGTTGCCACATTATATGCAGTGAGATGGCGCATGAATGCTGTCTCTACTTACAGTTGAAGTCATTTTAATAAAATAGAAGTATTTCTGTAAATTCAAAGCAATTCAAAAATCAAAGATCAAAATTCAGGATGACGCTCATAACAACGAATTTATTAAAATATTTTTGTGCATCGATCTCACATACTAACTTTAATAATTTCATAAATTTTTATTAATCTAATGTGATATGTTTAAAAGTATAATATAGAGGTGTAAAAATGTGTATAATTCATATTTAAGATTTTTAGCGTAAATTATTTTTCAGACATCAAATATATGAAATTATTGTCATTTTAGAAGACAAAGAAATTATAATAATTAATGAATATGTACTATTTATATAATTTACTTTTGCATGAAAGAAAAATTTAATTTTAGATTATTTAGCTTATGTAACATTTATTATCGATAAAAATTTGCTTTTTAAATTAGTTTTATTTAAATTCATTATTTCACATACCACTCAATCTCTGCTAATCGAGTAGCCTACATGAAATTATAATAATTAATGAATATGTACTATTTATATAATTTACTTTTGCATGAAAGAAAGTACAATTTAAGTTAATAAATCTTTTTCATTATTAACTTAAATTGTACAACTCATTAAACATTTAATAATTTCAGTTCACAGATTGTTAATTCTCTATCAATAAGGAAAATCCTTACTGATAGAGAAGTAATGAATTAAATATGAATTCGTGAAGTATTCAGGTTACAAAATGATAATTAGCACAGGAGTTATCAATGTTTTGCAGTTTTTGTACAAAATCCTCTTGAACAATATATCAATGATATGTTTAATATAATCAATTTTATTTTTAATTACATTTATGCTATAGTATAAAAATTATTTTTTTTAGTTATACTGTCCAATCTCGCAAGGGCGGCCATATTTAGAACCCACTAAGGTTCTTTAATGAAATCATCTGGAAAATTGAAAGATGATGTTTAAGCCTCATCCTTCAATTTTCCATGACCTTTCTAAAAAAAACTAGAGGTTTCGGACCTGCGAATTAAAATCAAACTTCCAAGATGACGATTGCTTTAATAAATTCATCCTCATTTATAATATAAAGGGCGACCATCTAGTCGACTTTTATAAAGAAGCACATATTTATTAAAGGGCTTCTAATTTCCCTGCAATTTTTTTTCATTTTATAATTATGTCATATTTACTTATGAAATTTTCTAGACATTTTTTATTCATGTGATAATTAATAAACTTTTTAAGAAATAAATGATATAACAAAGATTTAAAAATTTAGAATTTTTACATGGTCCATTAGATGACGTGAATGAAACATCGAGATGATGGCTTAATGACATTACAAATATGCAACAACATATGACATCACGACGACGTAATATTTCATCTGCTATTGATAGACATATTGAGAGAAAGTTATGAGCCAGATATTTAGGGGGGCAAAATACGCACTGGTACTTAAAATTATTATTTAATGAATTTACTAAACTTTAAACCAAATATTCCAAGCCAAATTAACATCTAGCGTAATAATTCTGAATTAAACTGCATTTTAACAATTAGTTTTTAAATTAAGGCTACGATGCCACCATCTGTTGAATTAATAATTAATTAATTTTTAAATTTGAACTAAGATGGCATCATCTAGTATAAAATTAGACTGGAATTTTTAGATTAATTTTCCCGAAATAAAATTTTGCTACTGGACCAGAATCGAACTGGGAACTTTGGGATAACACCCATATGTCTTACACATGATTAGACTATTGCGGCATCATGGGTAATTCTATTTCGAGAAGCATCGATGTATAATGATCAATTTGGAAATCCAAAAGTCCCATAAGTTTTCAAATTTGGTTTAATTATTAGTTTAATATGATTTATATTTAGTTTAATTGTTTGACTTGTAATATTTGGTTTAATTGATGGTGGAACCTTATCCTTGATTTGAAAATTGATCGTTAAAATTATAGTTTAATTCAAAATTATTAGGTTAGATATTAATTTGACTTGGAGTATTTATTTCGATTATAATTCCTTAATTAGTTTCAATTAGATAATACTACCATTTAAACTTTACATACAAACTTTATTTTCTACCATGAATGTACAGTATTATATAGATTGAACGATCAGCTCCAATGGTCAGATATAACAAAGTCGCTAAAGTACTGGGATCAGGTGGTATAATAGTACATGTTGGGTACTACACTCTTTTTATTAATTATTTTGATTTGGTCATCATACTTACTAACATAAATGGGATACGTCTGGCCACCAAAACAAAGTCAATTTGCTCTATCATCGAATTTATGTTCGCGAAAATACCTACCATTTTAACGTGCGGCTGGCCTCGTTTTTCTAGCAGTCTGTCCAATTTATATTATACATCATGCTTTCTACAAACGTTACGGAAAGCAAAATTACTGTATAATTATTATTTTTAAGTAATTTGAAAAATTATCATCGGCCGGATGGCCGCGTGATAAAGTTTTGGCTCAAAGCTGGGTAGAGGCCAAAAGCTTTACCGCCTGATAAAACTTTGGCTTACATCCAGCTTTGAGGATCCGGGTCCGGCCGTTGAACCCCATCTTTCAACCATCCGGTTGACCTCATCTTGGGTGTTAGCCAGTCTGTG
The DNA here is from genome assembly GCA_000484575.1 of Olivierus martensii. Taxonomy (NCBI): domain Eukaryota; kingdom Metazoa; phylum Arthropoda; class Arachnida; order Scorpiones; family Buthidae; genus Olivierus; species Olivierus martensii. The sequence goes on along the minus strand of AYEL01056802.1, from coordinate 43,867 downwards.
ATGGGGTCTACAAATGGCCGCCGCTTCGTATGATATGGCAGCTTAACTACCTTAACCTAACCTAAAAAAGTTATTCCACTAATTGTAAATCGATAAATAAAATCTTATGAATATCCGTAAGTTCTTTCATCTTTTGATCTTTTCTTTTAGAAGAATATGAACATTTGTTAAATTTTTTCATTCTTTATGTGTAATACATAAAAATCTGTACAATTAGTATATATACATGTAGAGAAACATATATAAAAATCTGTATAGGAATTGAATTCTTTCAGCCTTAGTTCCTAAGAATAAATAATACTGATTCTCTTATTTATCTTAAGCATACAAACCTTAAACAGATTTAAATATCTGACATCAACTTCTTGATTCGAATTTGAACAAGTGGAAAATAATAATTCCACTTGTTCAAATTCCGAAATTCTTTCGTATCAAAGTTTTTTACGTATGAAATTTATTGAACATATTTATAGTTAGATTTTAAAGAATTATCAAATTCCGAAATTCTTTCGTATCAAAGTTTTTTACGTATGAAATTTATTGAACATATTTTTAGTTAGATTTTAATGAATAATAGAGATATTAATGAATAATCATTAATAGAGAGACTGTGACGATTTCGCAATTGCATTTACTGTATAAATTTTCATATTATTCATCAATTTAAATAAGCAATAAAAATTAAAATCGCATAAATTATATACAATTATTAAATAAACTAAATTAATCATCTATGGTTTATAATTTACTCAATTAAGTTTTTAAAATGTTTATATTATTTTTATTTACCTTTTGTTAAATTTATGAAGGTGTACTATATTATGATACAAGTTTAAACAGCAATATTTGTTTTTTAATCTATTGAGCTTATATGGTAATAGTTATAATTGTACAATTAAAATTTTGATATAATAAAGTATTGCACTTGTAAAATTTATACATTAAAATATCGTTTTGTAAGTTAAATTTACATTATGGAGAAACATTTTCTTAATAGAAATGCCATAACTATATCATTATGAGATACAAAATTATTCTATCAATATAAGTTTATATTTTATTTCTTTTTTGAATAATTTTATTGCTTTTTGGTCAAATAAAACAATATAAATTATTTTAAATATAAAATTTATAAGTTGGAAAGCAACAATTGATGTACTTTTGACTACCTCCTGATAGAGTAAAACTACTAAATATGGGGTCCCACTGATAATTTGCATGATTTGTGCTGCCATCATATTAGTGCTATCAGAAGGACTTCAACAATAGTCACTCATTGCTTATTAAGTGAAAGAGTTCTGACATCAACATCACGATGGCAGCAGAAACCATCAAAATATGTGTGGACTTATATTACTACACCCATATTTTAGAGATTTACACTATAAAATACAAATTTTCAATTTTTTCTAATAAATTTACATAAGCAACATGAACCAATAAATAAAAACAATAAATGAATGTATCGTTATACTACTGAATGATCTCTCAAATGTTTCTTTGTACTGAAGTAAATTCCTATAAATTATATGTGAATATTTTCAGCATCACGATTTTCACTGTAAATTATACCGTAATAGGTTCAGTACATTTCTTTATTGAAAGTTTGCATATATTTGAAATTCATCTAGGAATGATAAGGCGACTTGATGGCAGTATATATATTGTCCCTGAAAAGATATATTTCTATGTAGTAAGAATCATTAAAGTATTATTAATTTAAATAAAATTGAAATTTTTGTTTACCACATCTTCAATAAATTGTGGTCGATTAGCGCGAATACTTCTAACAGCTAAGAATATATCGACTTCTTGTTCAGATTTAATTTTATCACAGACAAATACTGAACTGCAATATAACCCGCAGGCACGAACACCATTCCTTTTTAAAATTGCATGAAAACAAAATATAAATAATTATATTTAGAATTTATATCGTTATATAATTTTTATCCAAAAATGAAGAATATTAATAATAAATTATTTTTTTAGTAATTGGTTCTGGTTTAGAATTGTTAAGAGATTTATCTTTCTCAAAAATTTACTTACAGACATTGAACTATTACAGTAGACGTTCCTGATTGTTGTTGCCACCGTTGTACTTTATCGATTAAATTGATGATAATATCAGCAGATGTTGGTAATGTTTCATTTGGCATCCAGCCACTCAGATGAAACTGTTTTATCACCTTTTTATTTGGTTGTTTCTAATTTGTATCAATCAAATTTATAAAGAAACATTTTTTTATAATTTTGCATAAATTAGAAATTTTAAATATTTCAATTTTTGAATTCTGTTTAATCCTTTAGAATAATTGTAAACTTATATAAATAAAACTAATAGAAAAAATTTACAAAACATTATAAAATTAAATAATATTTTAAAATATTTGTACATAAAAATAAGAAAAATTCTAAAATTTAAATTTTTAATAAATGAAAAATTTTTAAATTTAATAAATGAAATTACACTTTCTTCTTCCATGGAATTATTCTTTAGTTCGAAAATTCTTATTGTTATATCGCCATTTTTTTCTTCTGAAACTTTTTGTACTTCAATATCACTGTATGTTTCCGTTTCTTCCGGCCAATATGGCTCACATGTCTGTAAGTGAAACTACTAATAATTTTTAAAATTGTACTTTTTCTAAATTTTCCACTAAATAATACCTTGTATTATTATTACTGGTAATCCTTGATTTATGACGATTCGATTCGTACTTACAACAGTGATGTAATCAGTAAATTCTGTGATTGATCAATGGTTTCGAATCCCGAACCCAATGGTCTGATAAATGGAATGCGCCCCTTTTTCTGTCTGGTTCTTGTAGTTTTGTGTTCATTATGTTTATTAAGATAATTATAATGTTTTAATAAAATTTTGTTTTGAAAAATCCACAAATTTTTGAAATTTTCTACTTCAAAATTAAATTTGACTTAAAACAGAGGGGTTCGAAATGAAATCCATCATAAGTTGAGGACTACCTGTATTATTATTTCTAAAAATATTTTAATTAAATTTATTTACCTCGTCTATTTGATCTAAATCATTTAAAAGAACTATAGTAGAAGATTTAGAAAAGAAAGTCATTCTCCAAAAATCACATTTGGTTTCTGGAAATGGGATTTGCGTAACAAGGAAAGCATCCAGCTGCCTATATCCCTGAATAAACAATAAAATAAATTATGATATTTATATATAGATTTTAATCATGTTATATAAAATTCTATAATTATGATTAGCAAGTTGGATAATTTACGAAAAACCTTATGTTACAATTATAATAATCAATCAATCGTTTTGCAGACATCAATTAGCGGTTAAACAATCAAGTATAAAAACAATCGAAAAATTTGTGCCATATCGTTGAGTCTATAAGTTTAATTTTTATATTTTTCAAATGTATTTGTGTTTCTTAAATTCACAACATATGTGCAGAACATTATGGTATTTTCCGAAAATTCGCATAACCAAATATTTAGTTAAAATAAATTGAATCAATGTATGTAATTATTTTTAACTTTCAAGTTTGTTTTAAGATTTGAATTGTTTATGTAAATATTCAAATTATATAAACATTAAAATCTTTCAGTTTCATAGAAGTACTTACATTAACATAAACAGCATTTATGTATGAAGATTCTGGATCTCCTTGCCAAACTTTCAAAATTGGACGGGAACGATCAGCTGTAAGAAAAATTATCATAAAATTATCAAATTTCTAACATTGTAAATTTTTGTTAGATTAGTATAGTCAAATCGCCATAGCGCATAAGGGATATACAGTATCTAGCGGCGATCACTTATAAAGCCCATCACAGGCTTACTAAGCATTCATGATGGAGACAATCATAAAGTTGAAGAATGGAGTTCAACAGACAGGCCAGGATTCCTCCTGAAAAACCTGGAGATTTGGGATTTGAATCTGGTCCTCCAGGGTGGCAAGCTACAGCTTTACCACGCGGAATATTGTAATTAAGTAGAATTAATGTTATTATGATTAAGTGCATAAAAGAATCAATTTTTTCAAATAATAATATTACTATCATGATTAAGTAAAATAGTTAATTTATACCGATTACAATCATAAAATTCTGATAAGTTTATCTGAAAACCAACTAATCATTTTACATATATCACTTTTTCATTAAAAAATGTTATCTTTTAATATTATTTGAACAAATACATTTTTATTCCTACTAAATTGGTTTAACAAAATTTTTATTAACATTTTTCAATATAATGTATTATAAATAAAAAAGAATATTTACGATTTAAATTTATAAATAATTTATTATATAAATACATACGCGGAAGAATATTATTATTTCTGTTCTTCCCTTGATTGCGTGGATCTGATGCAGTTCGACAATCTGTTACTTTCAATGGCGGACAAAGTTTAGCTAATTTCTAGAGTGAAATAAAGGTTAATCATTAACTTTAGAATTGGTGTTATAAACTATCAAAATATTGCATGTATATATTATATATTTCTTATATAAATAAAAATATATTTACATTAAACTGTACGTGAAATGTAGTATGCCCAGTAAGTGGATCAACTGTTTTGAAACGGTTAAGTGTAGGTATATACTCTGAACAAGGAATGGATGTTTTCTCGCCGCATAAAGATTCTACTAAACATTGATATACAAAGTTGTATTGATCCTACAATTTGAAGTCATTATTTTAAATATTTCAGATTAAATCATAATTATAAAATACCATAATTATAATCTAAAATTTACCAATGTTTCCACCATATTAATTCTTTGTTGCCTCATAATATGTAAATGAGAAACCAAATCTACATGATTTTCTTCCGCTGCCATATCCAACATACTATCTATAAGAATTAGAGTGCCTGTTCTTCCAATTCCAGCACTAAAGAAAGGAAAGAAAAAAGAGATAATTAAAAACGTTGAATAGAAATAAACGAGAAAGATTTTATTTCTTATAATGTACAAGACTTTAGTGAAAAAAACAGATTGCTGTACCAGCAATCTGTTTTTTCATGATGTCCTCCCCTAGTTACAAACCTAATTCGTACATAAGTTTTGTTCGTAAATCAGTTGCTTGTAACTCAGATACTATGTTATTTTTGGCTCACAAAGTACTAAAATAATTTTATATATTGTATATTGTAATATATATCACAATTGAAGCAATTAAAATTTTCTTATTTCACAGATTTTAAAAGAAAAGTTCCGAATTTAAAGCGGGAAATTTTTGGTGTAATCGTGCCATCTTGAAATATTGCTGTATTAGGTTAATCAACTATATAGTTTTACATTATATTAATTGCTAGAGCATTTTTTACATCATATTACTTAAAATTATGGAAGAATTTTTGAAATTTCGTGAAATTTGAAAACAAAATTTCACGTTCGTAAATACGAATGTTCGTAATTAGAGGAGTACCCGTATTTCAAATATATTTTTTAAATAAATTATTCATATATATAAAAATTAAAAAAGCGTTAAATAATATTTCGGTTTAAAATTTTTACTATAAAATTTTAATTTCATTAGCTTATTTTTTAATGGCATAATTTAAACCCAGTTCTTTCCATGTGCTCTTCAATATTCCTAGTAAAATTTATCGTTACAACTAGAGTTATCCCTCCTATAACACGGCTTCCTACAATACGGTTTCGCTCTAACACGATTAGAAAATTGCGGAAACCTTCATATAACACGGTACTTCTATAACACGGTTCTTACTCAACACATTTAGAAAATTATGTTTACTTTCCTACAACACAAAACATTTTCATTAATTTCTGTAAATCCATACTAGGAAACACAATGCACACACAAAATGCAATCACTGAGAAACACGTTGCTAAAATTAATCATAAATTTAATTTCGCTAGTTTGCCGTGAGAAGGGCGATATGCAGTCTATTTTCGATTTCGATTTGAAATTGAAATAAATAGAATTAATTTTTAAATTGAGTTAATTGGCGAGACATTGAATATCTTTTGTTCCTAACATTCAGTTCTTGGATAAAAAAATAAGTTTTTATTCTTCGATAGAAGAATGTGAAAGAGCAGAAAAACTTTTTTATTCATAATCGTTTTTAGGTATATGTTAAGGAACGATTGTTTTCTGGCGGACTGTAGCGGGTTAGATTACAAATTTTGTAAAAAGAGCAGAAGTTACACCAACTTTAAATGCATCAAAAAGTTCAGAAAGCGAAGTTGATATGTAAGGAAGCCGAACGTATCCGGTGAGGTGACAAACATTTTGGCCGGAGCTGTACAATATCATTCTATGTGGTATTGTGTCTCACAAGGGGAGGGCACGAACTTCAGATCACAAAATAAAAAAAAAATTAATATGATATAGTACTCTGACAGAAGAGTACTTGAGCAAAGTAAGAGAGTGCCATATTCAGCCATATTTGAGAAAAAGTCATTTAAAAAATATGACATTCTTTATTATGATTGCGTAAGACGTATTATCACGATGGCGGTGTAGCGTAGGGCATTAAGGCGCCATTACTGCGAACGCTGTTAAACTGCCGGCAAGTTCGATTCCCTGCGATGCACTTTTTTTTTGTTTTTAATAAATTTACTATTTTTTAAGGAATAATTAATTAATTAAAATTTAATCACAAAAGTTGACATTAATTTACATTTTATCCGATGTAAATGGAAGCAGTTTGAAAACGTGAATAGAAAAATAAATCATTCATCACAAGTGTATTTGATGTATAAGTTTTCACTTGACTTTGTCAAACCAGGAATTGAACAAGAGATGAGTGTTGATTTAACCTTTGAAGTGTAATAAACCAATAAACCAACAATGTTGGTGACTCACTGCATTTTATTTTAGTTATTTATCTGGATGAGTTTGGTTATTCCCACGACTAGAGTTGCTTACTTGTGAATGTAAAGTGAGAAGCGAGTTTGTAAGTATATTTTGCGAAATCAGCTATACTTTTGTGACAAATTATGGAAGCAGTTGCAGGATCTGCCACAAGTCCGAAACTTGAGATAGATCTCGGAGAAAGATAATTTTTGAATGAAGAATTTAAGGGAGAATTTACGAATGCTCTTCTTGCTGCCAAGAATATGTACAGAGATCAGAATATGTTGACGGATAAGCCTCCTAAAAACATCAGTTCTATTTCTTTAGCCATGGCAGATGAAATATACAAAGCAACAATAAATGTGCTAAACGAAGGCATTGTTACAACAGAAGAAGAGTTAATTTTATTCAATGAAAGGAATGAAGGAGACTTTGAGGAGGTTTGTGTGTTTCATTATTCATAATAATTGTATTGTTTACGAGGGATAATAATTCCTGATAATTGAAAAAAAATCTATTTCCTTCATTCCAGTGTACAGATGATCTTACTCTTGACGATGATTATGATCCAAGCGTTTTATAGAATCATCCATTGATTATATTTCGTTTGAATATAAAGAAAAGGTTGTTGCGCTTGCACGAGCACATCCGAAGTGGAGTTTGGCTACTCTTCAGAAAAATGGTGCCCGTCGCTTGAAACAGAAAGATTACCTGCAGCGATGGAAGGATGATGTTCAGAAAGGTGGAACGCGAATTGATAAGTTAAGAAAAATAGATTCTGGAACATTCGACCATTTACTGAAGCAAGGCACGATTTGGATCAAGTACACACATAAAAACTCACGCATAAAAAATTAATAAATTTCTAGCAAGTAAATATAGTTAATAAAGTCATCCGAAAAGTAAAAATAATTTACGTTTTTTTACATAGGAAACTCTTTTCTACGACTATTCCTTTGTTTTTCTAATTTGTAAATATAGCATTTACATTTTTGATAGGTATTTTGTTTGTTTTACATAACATATATTTTATGCGAATAAAACTTTTATAGGTTACTACTAGGATATTACAGCTGTGGGTGATGGCAGCAGCTTTTCCTTTCCTTTCCGATGAGTTTGTGTTTCAAGCAAGCTCTACCTGGGTGAAAGCCTCCAAGAGAAAGCACAAAATAAAGCAATGAAAAATAACAAAATTCGTGAGTAAACGAGACATCGTTACTCTTGAAGAAACATTAAATGCTACAGAAAAATTTTGGGAGCAAACCAGTATCCTGATCCGGAACTTTGATTTGGATCTTGTGATCAATACGGACCAAACAGGTTGCCAATATCAGACAACTTATAACAGATCTTTAGACTTCCAGGGAGCAAAAACTGTATTTGTGAAAAAGGAGAGCTTGAACAAATTGACTCATTCATACACCGCACAGTACAGTTCAACTGCTTCAGGCAAATTGTTTCCCATAGTCTTTTTGTGTTTACAAGAGCCAGCTAATACATTTGGCCCTATAGTTTCAAAAACTGTTAAAAAATTGCAAGCAGAATTTAAAAATGTTGTGGTCACCTGTTCCAAATCAGGGAAATTAACAAAATATATATATAAGCAGTTTCCGGCTATGACATAATTATAGCCTGACCACATAGTTATAATGGCCACAACCCACAGACAAATTGCTTCCAACTATACGTGAAAAAAGATAAATTTTCACGTATAGTTTCAAACATATACTTAGTACCATACGTGAAAAAAGATAAATTTCTGCTTATTATTGATTCCTGGGAGGGACAAACAGATTCTGCTCTGCATGATGTTATTTTTGAAAATGATGCTGGGGAAGTGACTTGCACATTAAAATTCATTTCTCCAAAGTGCACACCGCTTTGCCAACCATGTGACGTTTATTTTTACCGACAGGTTAAAAATTTGATAAAGCGTTTACAAAATGCTTCCGATTTACTGAAAAATCATCGAGAAATAGCATCGCACGAAGATATTGTAAAAATACAGTCATTGGCTCATCACCAGTTGAGTGCTCCCTTCTTTTGTCCCATGATAAAATATGCTTGATTTGCTTCAAAACTGATAGAAGAACAACCAATTTTTTAAATGTAAACGCGTCTGCTTTCTTCCACCAATTTTGAAGAAACGTTGTATATGTTGGGCTGTATCGTTTATAAAATGCGCATGGTGTGAGGTATGCCTTTGTTTCACGTGCTTTTACGATAAATATCATCCGAACAATTGTAAACGATCAGAAGAAAGTGCTATTGCTGACAGGAATAAATAAAAAGTTGTGATACAAAAATTTATCTTATTGTTTGTACTTTAATATTTATCATATTTATTCATTTTATAAATATTTTTCTATTCACGTTTTCAAACTGCTTCCATTTACATCGGATAAAATGTAAATTAATGTCAACTTTCATGATTAAATTTTAAGACAATCCTTAATTAATTATTCCTTAAAAAATAGTAAATTTAATTAAAAAAAAAGCGCATAGCAGGGAATCTACGCTGTCTTTGCGAAAATCCGTATTACGCAATCATAATAAAGAATGTCATATTTTTTAAATGACTTTTTCTCAAATATGGCTGAATATGGCGCTCTCTTACTTTGCTCGAGTACTCTTCAGTCAGAGTACTATATCATATTAATTTTTTTTTTTTTATTTCGTGACCCGAAGTTCGTGCCCTCCCCTTGTCAGTCAGAGAACAATATGATACTATAACTTGATATAGATGTAATCACAATAATCCATTAGTTCCAATTGTTTTTGTTTCAAAATTTTGGTTAAAAAATTTTTTTTCTAATTATGCAAAATTTGAGTTAAATAAAAATCTTCAGCACCAATTATTTGTGTAAATCTGGGAATATTTATGTCTTCTGTCATAAGAAAATAAATCATGTCTTCAAATGGACTTAGATTAATAATTATTATGAAATTGTTAAATGTAATAATAGATTTGGATTACATAAAAACAAGCACTATTTGCAGTAGAAATAAAAGGTTTATTTAACTTAAAATCCGCAAACGTTTTCGGTCAAACGACCCTCTTGAGGTGGAGTTCCAATATATTCCGCCTGAAGAGGGTCATTTGACCAAAAACGTTTGCGGATTTTAAGTTAAATAAACCTTTTATTTCTACTGCAAGTTGTGCTTGTTTTTATGTAACCCAAAGTATTTAAGTTAAGCAGTTGTTTTTGTAAAAGTTATTGGTAATAATAGATTACAAATATATTTATCTGTAGAAATTATAGTTGAAAAGATTTTTTCAATTAAATTTAATATAAAATTATAAGTTCATAAAAATGTTTAAAAACACAATTTGTTAGATAGCTGCATGGAAGAGCAATGAAAGTGATTTCTAGAGATGGCTGAAACATTTCATCAAAATAAACTAAAAAAGCATTTCAAGCAATTCATAAAAATTAATATAAAAAATAAGTTGTTTCAGTTTTGAATGACACGAAATAATAATGACGAATTGCTAAAACAGAAAAAAGTTGTTCTAGTTGAACATAATCTTTTATAATAAAAATTCAATGAGATTGCACTAAACACAAACCAAAAAATAATAATACTCAAAAGCCTTTTAGTAGTCAAGAGATTTTATTCAGGAACGTTTTCAACATACTTGGTGTGTTCCTCAGCTGCTACAACAAGACTCACCCAGTTACACAAGAATAGGGGACCTAACTACACAAAATAAACAAACATGACAAAATTTAAAGGGCAGGTCTACATCTGGAAGCACTCTCCTTAGCACCAACTGCCAGTAAAGCCATACATTTCGTTACCTAACCGATCTTCTAAGAATACATTAAGTATATTATAAAAACAAAAACCAAACAAAATTATACAAATTCTAAAAGTTATTAAAAATCTACACGAATTAAAAATACGTACAGTTATGCTGCTGCACGATGTTAAGTGCAGTGGGGAAGAGCAAGAATTATTCGGCCGGATGAGAAGAACTGGAACAGGAATATGATTGAAGCATTAGAAATCCTCAAAAAGAAAAAGAAAAGATTTGTGATAAACTTTACAGAATCAGAAACAATCCCTAGTGTGTGGAGATGATTGTTTAAAGTCAGCAAAGCAGACTAAAGGATAGCTACGGTCGGTTTTCGATACTCCCATAAGGGAGCACTGCTTGTTGTGACAATCTTTACCTTTTTTTATTTATAATTTTTATTTTTTAATATTTGCCGATAACTGTATGTATTTGTAATTTGTGTAGATTTTTAATAATTTTTAAAATTTGTATAATTTTGTATGGTTTTTGTTTTTATAATATACTTAATGTATTTTTAGAAGATCGGTCATGTAACAAAATGTATGGCTTTACTGGCAGGGGGTGCTAAGGAAAGCGGTTCCAGATGTAGAGCTGCCCTTTAAATTTTGTCATGTTTGTTTATTTTGTGTAGTTAGGTCTCCTGTTCTTATGTAACAGGGGTGAGTCTTGTTGTAGCAGCTGAGGAAGATGCCAAGTTCGTTAAAAACATTCCTGAATAAAATCTTTTAATTGCTAAAGGGCATTATTATTTTTTTGGTTTGTGACTTACATTGTTTTCCAACTGAAGTCTCCAGATGTAGACCTGCCCTTTAAATTTTGTCATGTTTGTTTATTTTGTGTAGTTAGATCCCCTGTTCTTTTGTAACAGGGTGAATCCTGTTGTAGCAGCTGAGGAAGACACCAAGTGCGTTAAAAACGTTCCTGAATAAAATCTTTTAACTGCTAAAGGGCTTTTGAGTATTATTACATAATCTTTTATCTGTTGTTTTATTAGAACTGCATTAATCTCTGTTTTAGTCAATTAATTGCTAATTCTGTCCTGACAGCCTTAATATCGATATATTTATTTAAATATAACCCATCATCTGGGAGCATGATTAGGAGAATTCAAGATACAGAATTCCACAATATAAATTCTACAAAAAGAAACTTGATGAGAAAACTCGGTTTGAAAAACTGTGAAAACTGCAAAATCAAAACAGATAAAATAGATTGATAGAATTAAAAAAAAATGCGTTTTATCAAAACAGCATTAAACATAGCAGTGTTAAGCAGGGTCTTACTGTATTTGCTACAATTTAGAAGCTGTTTCTTAGTTGAAAAAATGAGAATAATTTATTTATTGCATGAAGTATTCTGCAAAATGTACAGAAACTCTCCAACTTAAATAGGTGAATTGTTCTATGAAATCCTACATAAGTCAAAACATAGTATGTTAAAATATACCCTACATTAGGGTTTTTCAAACTTTAGTTGTGACCTTTAGTGGTTTGAGAAATAAATAGAATGGTTCGTGATAAACAACAAAAAATGCATAAAAATGTTTGGAAAACAACTTATAAAATAAAACTTTTTTAAAAGCAGTTCATTTTTCTTTATATGTAAATATGTACCATCCATAATAAATATGTAGCATTGGTCAATAATGAATAAATGAATATAATAATTCACATAAAGTTTCTGCCTTTGATTTATCATACATATTTTAGATACAATACAAAATAGTGTTCCTGCAGTGGATCACAATCAGTTTTAGAAAATAGTCTACAAATCATTTATCATATAGTTTTGTTTTTGTATCATAAAAATATAATGTTAAATATAAATATTTGTAAATACTTAATCATATGCAAATATTTTGTAAATCATATTGTACAATATAAATAATTTTGTAGATTACATATTATAATAGTACCTAAATTGCAATAAAACCAACCATGGTTTTAAACCATCACATACCATGCACAGTAAAAATGAAAATTGTACTAAAGGATTGCTGCAGAAAATTAAGATTAAATTTAAATGCAGAAAAAACAGATTATCCATTACACTGCAGAAAAACAATGAAAAAATATGCAGAAAAAATCTAATTGATGACAATTGTTTCTTCTATAGTACATTGAATCATTTCTTATATATATGCTGTAATTATTTACCATCACCTTTTCTTTCCATAGTCAACTATATGTAGTTTTGTCTCATGTTTGGTTGCTTAGGAATATCTCTGTAATCATAACTGAAGTGTCTCAACTAAAATAGCAATAAAATGATTTTATCAAGTACAGTATTTAAAGAAATATTATATCTGAAAAAAAAATTATATATAAAATTTTAATAAAAGTTTCAAGTGCAAATTATTTGCACTGGTACAAGTAATTATAATTACAAACAGTCCTCGAGGTTATGACAGAGTTCGATTTCAAAAATTTCAAACTTTATCATTGTAAATTGGAAATGATCAGAAGTCAGAAATGCCCAAAATTTATAGATTTCTCATTACTAATGTTTACTAGGACATTATATTATCTTAAACTATAGAATGCAAAACTTCAGGAATTGGACACAAAAAAGGCACTTTCTATATATTAGACCATTGGGTCCAGGAATCAAATCCAGGTTAATTGCATTGATCAATAACTGAATTTATTAATGACATTGCTATTGTAAGTACAAGTTCATAAGTCAAGGACTACCTGTATTTATTTACTCTATTGAATTTGATTTTATCCACAAACTAGTTAGTTTGTGGATAAAATCAGTTTGTCACATACTTAAAATATAAAAATTTGAAGACAACCTTTTCCTAAGTTATTGTTAAACTTTGCTTATATGCTTCAATCATTAATATCTTTTTTATTTCAATGATTATTATTGCAAAATGTTAAATCTTATATTACACATCAATTTGAATTTAGATCTGAATTTGTATTCTATTAAATTTATGATTTCTATTAATAAAATTTAAAAATTAATATCTATAGACAAAAATTTAAAAGGACAGATTGTTTTCGAAATATATATTAGATGTGCATAGGTATTCAATAACAATAAAAAAATTCTTGTATATCTGTTGAATTTTATGCATTATTGAAAAAAATTAATTAGTCTTAGTACATTTCATAGGTAATAATTCTATTCATTATTAGAAATGTGGATTTTCCAGACCCGAAAATGGAAATTCGGAAAAGTCAAAACAACAGGTGTTGAGCCTACAAACGATTCTACCAAATATTGCGTGAGTAAGGATGACTGGCAGAGGCAATTCAGCAAGTCAGACAGAGAACAACATTGAATATAAATTCAACAGCTTCTTTATTCTTTGTTAAGAGAGATTTCTATACGTTTATACATAAATATTGATTACCGACAAACAGAGAGAGAGATACCTTGATTATACAAAGATGAGGAACACACTTGAGAGCACTTCACTTCCGGTCTACCACCTTTATAATACAATCTTTAGCCTTTTTTTTATACAGTCTTTAGTCCCAAATTAATGTTGGCGACGATGAACACAACAGATGATAATACTGGAGAGGAATTCTATAAACTTATCCCTCGGACGTCTTTTCGGGATTTTCTAAGAATTCGTGCGAGGTAGGATACAGACAGGAGAAAATGGATGAAGCTAGAGATAACAAGATAAGACAAAGCCAAGACTCAGAATCAAAAGCGTCGACTTTCCTTGTCCTAGCTCTTTTTTCCATCTAACCTCTTTCTCACCTTTCCCGGGGATGGCTTTCCAGATGGTTCAGGTGTCAAGTCTTAGACTTTGCATTGACATCCGAATAAACCATCTACAATTTATTACTTCAAAACGAACAATAACGACATCTAATACATCTTGTTATTAAACTGCGTCATTAGTTTCACATTCCTTAACTCATCTCCGCGACAACAAAAAGAGGGGTTGCCGATCCCCACAGAAAATATCTAGTATTAATATCTTAAAAAATGCCATATCTAAATCTTGTTTTATTATCTTCATACAATATTTGTTTCCATAAATTTTTAGTTGCTGTTTCAATTCATATACAAGTTTTGTTCATAACTCAAATACTGCTGTTATTTTGGTTCCAGCCATGTTTGTAACTAGAGGAGCACCTACATTAATTATCTATTTTCTTCTAAAAATTAAGTTAAAATTACTTTAAAATTTAATAATTAATTAAATGTAATAATAATGAAGATTATAGCAGTTATAACTTTCATAAGTTTTGTAATAATAAAAATAAATAAAATTTCCCAGATTTATATGAAATATTTAAATACAGATCAGCTATATTTTTTCTAAGATTGTAAGTTAGAGATTATAAAATTAGCTGAATTAAGTTTATTTAGATTATAAACACTTTTGATTTTTGATATTGATCATCTATTACTTTTCTTTTTTATATAAAGAATTGAAAATAAAAATTCTTTGCTACAGGACTAGATTAAGACCCTTTTGGGCCTGTAGGCAATAAAAAATTTTTAAAATAAATATAAAATTGTTTGATAATTTTAACCTGTTTTTGAGGCCACCTATTGTCAGGTGCCCCTAGGCACATGACTATTGTATCTAGTGGATAATCCAGCTTTGCTTTGCTAGGTCATTCTCTATTTAAAAAAAAAATTACTTTAATTAGAAATTAGCATATAATGTAATTAAATTTTACTTTTATTAGAATATTTTAAATATTATTGAAATAATGAAATATTTTAAATATTTCAGATGCTCCCAAATCAACAAAAATTAAGCACTTTATCTCTTGATGGCATTATTAATTTAATATCATCATTAGAAAATATAAATAAAAATAGATTACCAGAATATAACAAAGTTTTGACACAAAATAATATTAATGGTCTTGTATTGTTAACTTGTGATTTAAATGAACTGAAAGATGTATTGAAAATGTCTTTTGGTGATTGGGAGTTATTCAGAGTTGCTATTTTGTCATTGAGAGATCAGGAATATCAGGTATCAACTGTTTCGGAAGGAGATAGATCTCGTTCATCATCAGTTAAAGATAAAAGCAGGCAAACAAATACAGAGACAAGTCAAGAAAAACCAAAATCTTCAAATAATGTTTCTGATAATGCTGAAAGAACAGAAGGAAGATCTAGAAGGCCAAATACTGCTTTGGAGAAACAGGTTTTGATTTTATTATATATTTATAGTTTAATATTAAAATTATCATGATTCTGACATGTTAATTCAAATGTTTATATATGAATTACCATAATTATATAATAATTAACATGACAGACCAAATTTTATTTATAGAAATAAAATTTAATAAATATTTTAACAATCAATATATGTAATTAATTACATATATTGATTGTTCTTTCATAAAAAAATTTTATATAGATTGTCCTCAACTTTTGATCAATCATATCTACAATGGGAATGTGATCAGTAAATTCTGTGATTGACTAATGCAGGGGTCGGCAAACTGTGGCTCGCGAGCCACATGCGGCTCTTTGGGTACGTACGTATGGCTCTGAAGTAAAACTAAAAATGAAAATAAAACTATCATAGTGTCATTTATAAAATTTTTTTAAGGAATTTCATTCACAAAATGGTGATTTCATTTGTTTTATAGGTCTTGCAAAAATTTGTGGCACTAAGATGCGCGAAGCGTGATATAAGTGGAAGAGAAAGTGATGGTGGAGGGTGATATACAGAGGGGGAGAGGAGAGTATGGTTGAACATATGGTTTATTTTTTTGTGATTTTTTTTCTTCATTTAATAAAGATATATTTAATATTATAACAAGTTATAATATTACCATAGTGTTTAGATTACATAGTGATTCATCTCACCATGTTTTGCTGTCCTTAACCACCAGATGGCACTAAAAGCATTGAGAGGGTTACTCTCACTAACAAATCTGTGTACATACATAGCTTAACCAGTTTAAAATCATATTTCCTACTAAAATATGATTAAAAATGTTTCCATCTGAGGTTAGCTTAATGAAACTTATAGTTCTATTCAAAGTGCTCTCTTTACACCTTCAATCATAATAATCATTATGAAACATTAAATTATACATTTTGTTATAATATATAACAGAATTATAAAACTTCCCAAAAATTTAATGCTTTTTTCCCAAATAACAATTTTCAAATCTTAACCAGTTACTTGTTGTAATATTATAATAATTCAGCAAATATGATATTGCTGCAATAGATATTGTAAGAGGCAAATCTTTTAGCAATGAAAAACTTAATATTTAGGTAAATATTTTTTAATAAAGAAATTATCATATTATAAATCAGTTTATTATAATGCTATCAAACTTTTGAAAATAAACAAGATATGAATAATCTAA
Source organism: Olivierus martensii (assembly GCA_000484575.1). Classification (NCBI taxonomy): domain Eukaryota; kingdom Metazoa; phylum Arthropoda; class Arachnida; order Scorpiones; family Buthidae; genus Olivierus; species Olivierus martensii. The sequence goes on along the minus strand of AYEL01056802.1, from coordinate 26,925 downwards.
TGCCTGCATTTTGATTTGTGAACTATCATTCACAATTCAGAATGTAGTATTAGATAAATATTTAATATGAAAATAAAAATCTATATGAAGAGAAATGACAGAGAATTGCATTTGTTGTGCACTGTATTTTATCTGTATGAATATTTTTTCATGGATACAAGAAAGACCTTTTAAAAGACTAATACCCACAAGACTTTTAAAAATAGCTGATATAAAAATTGTATATGTATTATTTAAAATTATTTATAAAATATCTAACTATATGGATAAGTTAGAAGATTGAATAAAAGACAACAATAAAACATTTTTTTTTTAACCATAAAATATTTTTTTAATAAATAAAAGTAAACTATAAGCCTAATAAGTAAGATAAACTGTTTATTCCAAAATGTATTTGGCTATCCATGTAGCTTGCTTCAATTGAAAAAATTTTTTTCAACTAACTGCTTTAGTTGAAAAAAATTTTTTCAACTAAAGCAGGCTACGTGGATAGTTGAAAACATTTCTGGATAAACTGTTTACCTTACTTGTTTGACTTACAGCTTATTTTCATTTAATATTTATAATAAGTAGTATTACATTACTTTTTTAATAAAGTACTTTCAGATATCTATCTACCCATCATTAGTAATCTAGAGTCTAATTTTAGAATGTTGATGATAGATAATACCTGAAAATGCTTTATTAAAATATTATTGGTTCAAAAAAATAAGCTTATTGTTTTCTATTTTGTTATTCAAACCACTTGTTTTTGTTATTACTTACAGAACTCTACAGAAGATTGAAGTAATGTAAAAATTGTTATTATTATTTAAAAAATAAACAAAGAAAAAAAAGACTCAACAAACTACACATCTAATTGTCTTCTAGTTTAAATAAATATTTACAAAGGTTATATTTTATTGATTGCATAACAATTTAGAATCAAATCACTAAGACAAGTAGGATAAAAGTGAATTCAATGGAACTGATTGAAATGTATGTAATAATGATTAGCAATACATGATTGAAAATCAATGAATACATGATTGAAAATCAATGAATGCATGATTACACTCTATATAGTGGAATCTATTAATTATCTATTAATATTCATTGTTTATGAAACCAGGATAAAATATTTGATTAAATAATCAGTCCTATACAGCACTAAAGCAAGTAAAATATTTTTAAAAAATATTTTACTTGCTTTAGTGCTGTATAGGACTGATTATTTGTAAAAGTAAGCAAGTTGTTATTAAGTATTACTGTAATATTTGATTAAGTTTATATATCAAGCTTCTTAAATAGCTATAGGTAAAACAGCATTAAAATTAAAGATATGTATATATTATATATATAAATTAACTGATCCATAAAAAAGAAAAATTTAAACATCCATTTATTCCAGTATTACAGAAAAGTCACTACAAAAAAATAATAAAATTTTTTAATGCTACATTTAACTAAATTTTAAAATTCTTGAATTAGATAAATTAATTATGGATGTGAATAAATTGGTTTAAAAATTTATAGAGAATATTTAAATCAAATATTTGTTGACAAAATAATATTAACTAGTAAGATAAAACTACCTGAAAAAGGCATGAATCTACTTTGGGTAATTCCATTCACTCATGCAATGTTAAGATGGAATCCATACTGAAGGCAAATCCTCTAATACAGTATACATAATATATGCTATGGCAGGCTGACAGTTCATGATCACACTATTGTTTGAGGACAGTATTCATTTTGCTTGTAATTATTATATATTTCAATCTCTAGTAAAAATTTATTTCACCTCTATGCAATCAGGCAAGTTGCATCACATACTGCAGATGAGAAGATAACATCATATAGTGACTTTAATTTTACAATTTTCATATTCCAGCATTGATAAATGTTACATATACTTTTGCTTTGAGTGCTATGTGCTCAAAATATCTAAGATTAGTAAGCAATAGCGAGATAAATGCACAAGAGAAACCATAGGATTCATGTTGAAGGATAAGCTTAATCAAATTTATGACAAGCAGCTGCAGGCTGAAGCATGACATGATTGATTATTTATAGATGAAGCAAATTTTTATTCAATCACTAAATGGAATAAATGAAACTGTAAATGGCAACACACAAACCCTAATCAAACAGATGAGTGATAAAACTAAATTAAAAAGTTAAAAAGTAAATTCTTGATGCTATTATATATTTTATATTTTACTCATCACCTAGAATTACCAATCATCTAAAAAATAATTTCAAATAATGTATAGCATTTACTTTGCAGTAATTAAATGATTAAAAACCATCTATATATAGGCAGAAATCACTTTTTCACGGAGCAGCCAAAAGTGATACCGTTGGGTAGAACTTTTCAAACTGAACAAAAAATTGTTGGTATTGTTATACAACTACGGGCGAAAGCGGCGCCGATTAGATTGAGGAGATGTAAAATAAAGTTATCTAAAATAGCCATGTTTGTTAATTAATAATATGAATAAATGCATATTAACTATTATTATTAGTTTTTATATTTCTATTAATAAAAATAAAAATTAAAAACTATATTTATTATTACATATCATTTTAAAGTTGTTGATGGCGATATTGGTAACTTGATCATTTAGCTTAAAATATTTTAACACTTACATCCAAATCAAATTCCAGATCAGCATCCATAGTTGAAACACGTACATGGATAACTTTTCCAGATTTCTTGGCTCTTTTAAATGGCATGACGAAATTTTTAAATTACAATTTGCGTTGAAAAGGATATATATTTAGACTTTAATTATCCTTTTTACTGATTGATTCTTTGTCCACAATCATCCCGTTATTCACAACAACTCTTTTATGTCTTCTTTTTCTTCCCCCACTATAAAAATAAAATTATACTGAAAATTGGTGATAAAAAATACTTGTCATAATTCACGAAAATCATTCTATGCACTACGGAGAGAGATGCCACTTGCCACATTAATACATCGCATCAACTGCATATAACTTCATAACTTCTGACTTGCATTTTATCCGTTGGCTTTATATTTTAAATTTATAAGTTGCAATAAATATTTGTAATGTACTTTATACAAATTACGAAATATCAACTAAAGAGAGAGAAAAAATAAAAAGGTACACATCCTCATACAATAGTTCTTTCGAAAATCACTCTTTTCATTACTTTCCACCAGAGGGTGAAAATAGTATTTCATTTTTATCAATTAATTCATCCTCTTTCCGATTTTTTTATTAAATTTTTATAATTTCCTGTAATAATATAAATAAAATTATGCGAATTTAATAATTTATAATTTAATAATAAAATAAGCAACATATATGAAAAAAAATTCCATGATTATACAGAAATTATGCGTAGAATATTGTATGTTATCTATAGCATGAAGACAAATGCTTATATTATCAATCTACAATTTTTATATTGAACGAGAATATTGCAATTCAGTTCCTATATCGCTGTTCTGAAGAACAATGAAACAACTGCAAATTCAATGATTTTCAGATGCAAAACTTAATATTAATAAGCTATTCTTGTAATGAAAAAAATGTTAAAATTTTTGATAGTAATGGAAATAAAGCAAAACGCTAGCATTACGTCATTGTTCTATTGGAAATATTATATATTTCTGGGGCTGGACCCTGTGGCTGGACCTCTCTAAAAATACTGCAGATGTAGGTCCATGGAATTAAACCTGGATCCTTCAGGATGGAAGAATCCTGCCACTTTCATCGCAGTCATCTGGCCAAAAATTTTTGAAGAAATTAAACCTACATACAGTATATAACTCTTGCGGACCATGTATATTTATATTCGCATGAATTTTAATAATTCTATAACCTAGAAAGTTGAAATTTGGAGATTTTATATAAGGGAATATTGAACTGGTTCGGAAAAATATAAAATCCGAAATTTTATTCCAAAGGAATAGAAAAAGGAGAAAATAAACCTACAATGCTTACTTTATGGCTTAAAAATCGTTATTTCCTGATCATTTGAGATGTTTATGCATATTGGTAGAAAAATTTATACTCAAAAGTGATTTATGAAAGTTGCGTCCCCCAAATTTGATCAATTTTTATTATTTTAATCCTATTTTGATGAAAATCAGTATATGAGGATTCTTGGGGTCACAGATTACGAATTTGATGGTAGCATTTTTAGAATTTAAAATGATTAATCCACTATGGCGTTCAGAAATTCAACAAATAATTTAGTCCGATTTTATTGCATTGTTGAACGGATTGACTATCTGGAAACACTATAGTTTTCTATCCAGAGGACCTGGACTCGAATCCGGATCTCATTCCTTGCAAAATATTTAGTATCTGAACACGTACTGTCAGTTGTCATGTTAAACAATCTGCTATCTTTGAGCGCAGATTGTTGGCCTATGGTAAGATTTCCTTTATTCTGCTTAGTAATCAACAGGTTGAAAAATAATATCATTTGTGGAGAAAAAAATACGACGACAGATATTTGCGTCACTTGAAGAGATATGATTTATCTATCCCTCCTTGGTAAGATTTCCTTTATTCTGCTTAGTAATCAACAGGTTGAAAAATAATATCATTTGTTGAGAAAAAAATACGACGACAGATATTTGCGTCCCTTGAAGAGATATGATTTATCTATCCCTCGTAGACAGACTTATTTACTAGTTATATATAAATTAAATATTTGAATTTGAGGGGAATTTTCCGTGATTTTACAATAATTTTCTTTTTTTCTGAGATATGAACTATTTTAAATAATACTCCGTAATATGTTTCTTATTTTTGATAGGGTTTTAAAGAAATTTTGTTTTATATAAAGGTAATTGCTGTTTGGTTTGATATGTATAATATTTCATATAAGGCCACGTAATTCAGTTCACATGATTAAAATTTATACGACCGAAAATCAATATTAGTTTGAAGTGGAAACATTTTATGCATGCAACAGTTCAATTTGAGTGCACTCTTGCAATGCAGCGATTCTCGCGACGCGATGTGCATGTAATAGCTGCGGCCTTTACCGGAAGTGATTTCTCTAAAGGTAAACTTTGAACGGCTATAAATCCATAAATGCACCATTTGTAGAGGCATGGCTCTTCGAAAAATTTTTTATCATTATGATATAATCTGGGTATAATCTATCTAGCTATGCTAATTTCATGAAGGAGTAATTTTGTAAAACCCAGTAAATATTTAATCCAGAATTTTTATCTAGTAAAAATTTTCTATATTTATTTCTGGATGTTTTTGCTAGTTCCACAAATTTATTGCTATTTTTATGTAAAAAATAAAAATACAGAAGTTAGAATTACTGTAGTTGTCAATTTATCAATGATGTAGAATTACAGTGGTACCTTGGTTAACGACGGTAATACGTTCCAGGGGGACAGTGGTACCTTGGTTAATGACGGTAATCCGTTCCAGGATTACCATCGTTATCCAAAGCACGATTCCCCATAGGATTTAATTGAAAATTGATTATTTCGTTCCGGTTCCTTCCCACAACCATAGAAAATAATTTGTAAAACCCAGTAAATATTTAATCCAGAATTTTTATCTAGTAAAAATTTTCTATAATTATTTCTGGATGTTTTTGCTAGTTCCACAAATTTATTGCTATATTTATGTAAAAAATAAAAATACAGAAGTTAGAATTACTGTAGTCCAGAAACATAATCAAATTAAATAATTTAGGATTGGGATGAAATAAATGACCAAATGTTATAAGGATTCGGGCACCGCGCCCCGTCCGCCCTTGTTTCAGCGCTGATCTTAATGACGATTTCGTGACTCTCCAGCCAATGGGTCAATGAAGTAACGTTAAACAGAAACTGCTCCATTGTAAAATCACTTTTATTAATAATAGAAAACTTATTAAATTTACAAACAATAATACTAACACTTTGTTAGTTTCCTTAAAATATGTTAAGATGATTGGTCTTCCCAATAAATGAAAACAGAACTTTATAAAAACACAACACAAAAGCCAAATAGTAAGAAAAATCGTTTAATCAAAAACGTTTTCGGCTATCCACGTAGCCTGCCTCAGTTATAATACAAGGTGATTACTTGTTTGAGGTTCCCTGTCCTCGTCGAAAACACAAAAATGGATATTCCACAGGTTAGTCCACAAAACAAATGACGTTAGTTCAACCCAGGACTTGGTTAGACAGATGATGACAAACAGCATGGACGGACACAGGCGTAGGACAGGGAATGATGATAAACCAATGCGACGCACACCTTCAGACGATGTAGAAGACCACACCTACTCCTCCTGTTGGTCGCTCCTTATACCAATGATAATTTACATAAATGATTGTACAAGTAAATGAAATAAAATGATTTGAAACGTTCTTGGTTATTATTAATTCTTCTTTTTTTTTAATACACATTTATAACTCAATATTAAACGAAATTAATTCTATTTTATAATTAGTTTACGACGTTCTTTTCTCCAGCGCATGCGCGCCATTACTCCAACTGTCACTTTTGAATATGGCGCCAACCACCTTAGACGTACTTGTGGATCAGGTAGGAATAACGAACTTTTATATGATTTTTTTTTTTTTTTCACTATTACTTTATTTATTACCTCTGCCCCTCCTTTTTCTTTAGAACCTCACAATGTTTTTATATTTGTTAATAAAGAACAAGGATTATTTTCACTGGTATTTGTACCATCTAATTCAGATTTGCATGTTAAACATTTAATATGTTTATTAAATTTCCTGAATATATAACCACTTAAATAATATAAAATATTATTGGAACATGAATTTCAAAATAGTTACTGTCACTTGCATTATAATTAAATGTTTCACTTTCCACAAAAGTGTCCAAATCCTCAATCAAATTTCTAAATTTATCTGAAGGACTTTTTTCTAACTGTTTGAATTCTTGAATTTTCACAAAAAATTCTTCTCCCACATCTTGCTGACAATTACCAGTATTTGGACAAAAAGAATCTCAAGAAACAAAGTTTTCAATGGATTAGCATTTGGAAAGACTACATATGAGCTTAATTAAATTATAAACAGATAAAAGCCTGTACATATACATGAAGTTGCATACTGTGGGATGATCATCAGCTCCTCAAGACTGTCGAATAATTCCAAAAAATCTCTAATAACAAAAAACCATATAAATACGTACTGTTACATTGCTAAAACAATTGACAATTTTTCACAAATATATTTTATTAGTATAATAAAATACCTCTAATGGATCTTGATTCATTTTCCCTACAAGCACATACTTGAAATCATATTTTAATAGAAGATCTGTAGTTAATTCAAGGACAGAATGAAGTGTTTGTCGTAGATTGTCAGCAGTAGTATCAGTAGTAATCAACATGCATACAATTTGCTATAAATTTATAAGTTACTTACTTTCATCATTCTGAAGAGAATATTGCTCATTATTTCCATTCCCTGTAATTATATTTGTAATTGACGTACATTCAGTGTGCTGTTGTTTGTTTGGATTTGTTCAAGGCTTTGGCAAATACTTCTAAGATATGACGGCAAATTGGGAAACAGTGATGGTATAGCATCTTCCTTTAATTTAGGCTTAGCTCTGTCGATTGAATGTTTTTCGCCATTTATAAAATGATCAAATGTTCTTTCAATAAAATAATTTTTGAAGTGCAATTCACAAACACCAACGTTGTTGGAAATTATATAATTATCCTTACGTGGGATTGCATTAATCCACTTCGTTCTCTTATTTGCATCTTTTGGAAATAAAAATACCGATCTTTTTTCTTCACAAGTTCTATAACCACTTTTGCAAGATGGAACAACACAAGTTCTTGGCATTTTTATTCGTATTGTAAGTGCAAGGATGATCTGAACACTATAAACAAACAAAAAAAATACACCCACCTAAATTCAGATCGCTCTCATGGCGATTGTAACACTACCTGGTGAAAGTATTTTTGTTAGGTGAAACTAAACAATAGTTCTGGATAGGAGATGAATCACTATGTAATCTAAACACTATGATATTACTTTAAATTTTCCTTATTTATAAAAATATATTTATGACTCTCGAATAATTTTTAAATTGTTGAGAGAAAGAGATTTGCCTCTTCCGTCTCAAAAGTTTGCCAACCCTTGGACTAATGCAATTTGTATGAAAATGTACATCAGTCAATGGTCTGATATATTATCATCATTCTTTTTGTGTATGTTCCTGTAGTTTTATATTTGTTAAATTGTTACAATAATATATAAAAACATAATAAATATTAATAGTAGGAAATTCATAAGTTTAGGACATTTTCAACTTCCAGCTGTTTTAACTTAAGACTTCAAAGTTGGAATCAAATCTATCATAAATTGAGGACAACCGATAATCTATATAATAATTTGTTTATACTCATTACTGTCACATACATTTTTAGATAGAAATATCTCAGACTATGCAATGAGACTTCAGAAATCCTTTTGATTTGCATTTCTATGAGTTGCACTTAGAATTTAAAACTGTGAAATATTTTTTAAAATACCCATTCTAAAAAATATACAAAATTTCAAATATTGGGAAAACTTTTTAACTTATTCAAGAGATGACATGATGCATCATCTGTAATGTTTGTTTTCTGTTGGATTATATTATTTTATTTCTCAGATGATGATAATGCATAATCTAATACTAATACATAATAATACCAAAGCATAATAAATAAGGATATATATTAATTAAAATTAACATAAAAAATCAAATTGTACAAACTTCATCTATTTTAATCAATGATGTTAGTGACATCATGATGCTTTGCATTTAAGAAAATATAATTGAATCATCCATTTATAACCTTTACAACCAGTTTTCAGTAAATAGTTTCATCAAATGACTTCAGGGAAATTTAAGGATAGAGAGTGAGTGGTTGATCATCAATCAGCCCAATTACACATGTCCTTTCATTCATTTGTCTTAGTTGGCAGTTCAAATATGTAAACGAAACTCTAAAATACATTCATCTTTAAATTTTTTTAAGAGATTCTCTGTTAGTCAAGATACCAATTTATAATCACCTGATGCAAAATTAGGCAGTTCTGTTGGTGAAAACACTCATGATAAATATATGTCAACAATCATTTCTTGGAATAATAAACAGTAACAGATACATGGTGGATTTTTTCATTAGTTAGACTAACAGTAATAAAATGACAGAGAGTAATAGATACAAAAAATACAAAAATAAATTGCATGCAAGATGATTTTGAGCCTCAACAGGATATAATTTTAATGTTTGTACACCCAGCAGTAGTGGTATCAAACAAGAGGTCTAATCTATAGATCAACATTCAAAAAAACACCAGAGGTCAAATTGGTGATATTCTTGAAATATAGTTTTATAGATTGATATAATAATGACTATTTATTAGAGAGTTAGATTCATCTTCACTAACACATAATTAAATAAGCAATCAATGGTTCTGTTTTATTAAAGAATTATATAAAAAGGTATGGATATATCACAAAATGGTACAATTTGATAATCTAGTTTTTTTATGAACTTGGTCCTTTTATAGGTTCATGTCTTTCATGTAATACTACTTTTGCTGAGCTTTACAATCATTATAATTGTATTTGTATCTAAATGGCTTTAGATCAGTGCTTCTCAAAGTGTGGGTCACGACCTCATATGGGGTCGCGTAACAAACTTTGGGGGTTGCAAAAATTTTAGCAAATTTTTTAATTCGTATTTCTAGTTAATATACTTCTATATACCCAGGATTGCAAAAATATTTTCTTGGGGTAAAAGGGGTCGCCAAGTAGAAAAGTTTGAGAAGCACTGCTTTAGATCCATCATTTGTGACATCATACTTTTGCCCAAGAAAACAAAACCAAATTTTTACTTTCTAATCTATAAGGTCTACAATCATCTGCCAATAAATAGTATGTCTAATGATGAAAGGAAAATTTAGGTTAGCTGATCTCAATCTGAATAAATATTCCATTCAATCTATATGATTAGCATAATTCTGTAGACAAATTATGCTGATTCTAAGGTTTTTCTGAGATATCTCCATTAGTCAAGATACCCTAATCTATAGTCATGTATAAATATTAGACAATTCTATTGGTAAAACCCTCATGAAGACAATACATCATCATTATTTTCAGAGTAACAACAGCAATAATCACATGTACATTGATGTCACAAGACTAATGGGCAGTAATAAAATGGCAAAAATAAAATACACAAAAAAATGCAACTTCAGAGACAGTACTGTATACTTTTATTGGAAAAAATGCATGCAAAGCCTCTGCTATTATTTATCCATTCTTATACACTATCAAAAATATTATATTTATTTATTATCTGACAGATTCAGGTATATAAAATATATGTAAAAAAACAAATATTTTTAAATTGTATTTTTGATATCACTACAATCTCTCTTGAATGATAATTATGCATAACCTCAAAAATCTTTCGTTTTAACTTACCTGAATGGCTTTAGATTTGCTATTTTGTAACATAACATTTTTGCACAAGAAAATAAAACTGAATTTTTTGTTGAAAATAAAACTAAAATTTTTTTCCAGTGGATAGTGTATCTAATGATGATAAAAAAGTTAAGGAATATAAGTGGGATTCATGGAAGTGCCTCAAGACAGATACATTTTCGAATGAACAGCAAAAAGCTTTGTTCCAGTGAAGTATTTAAATTCAATAGAAACTTCCAGGATTCCTCCTCATTAGTTGGATTTAAAAATGCGGAATAATTATAATGCTGCTAAGTAATAATTCACTGGCAAATTGGTTATATAACAATTCTAAATTAATTATTGAGATGATGATTGGCATAAAATCAATCAGTATATGTCAAACAAGAGATTATGCTTTAATTCCTTGAATAACTCTTTAAATCAAGTGATCATGATTTTCATTTGAATGCCCAAAAAAAGAGATAGTTCATAATGAAATCAGCATTTGAAATTATAATACTAATACTGGATTTACTAGTTTGATATTAATGGTAAATTACAAGTCAGTCACTGTTTATGAGATTAAAACATTCAAGGAAAATTCTCATAAATTGGAGACTAGATCACCATTAACTACCATTAAAAATAATTTGTATTTCTGAGCTCAAAAAATGCCAACTGGTTTTTAATGAAAAATGCTGAAAATACTACCCAATTACATAACTACAAAATTACTTTGATAAGTAGTGCTAATTGTTATAAAACAACTTAAAAATGCAATTTTCTTAAAAAAAAGCCTATAATAGAGATCAGATGCTGGCATCAAACTATTATATACCAGTAGATATCCATTCATTCAACAGCATTACCATACAGATAATCAGTAGTAGCTTGTCATTTGAAATTGTAAGGGTGCTGCAACTTTTGAAATATACTTACACACTATAAATATAGTGTATACATGTTTGGATAAAATATCAGTATTATGGTAAAAATTAAAAACAGATATTAAATATGAAAAAATATTGTTTGTTATTAATAATTGTCAATAACCCCAATAATGTTCTAAAAAATAACTTATAACAAATGCTATAAGTTATTTTTAACTGCAATGTCCAAATATTTAGAGAGATGGAGTAAACATGATAAGCACTAAAAGCATGCTAATAAAGCAAAAATGAGGTGTACTCATTGGGTGTATGTCAGTCATCTCTAATCATATGACATTTCCCACTTTCATCTCAAAAAATGGCTAGCGTCATCCACATTGAATAAAAATCCACTCAATATTGTCAAAGTATGAAATATAGACGAATAAAATCGAAAAGGATCTGTTTTAAATCAATACACAAAGCATTCATTGATTTGGAAGTATAAGTATTTTTACAAATTGTTGCTTATTTTTGTTTCAGTAAAACACAAGGTTCACCAGACAACAGTGGAACTGTGTGATGGACAGTGTCACATTCATGGCTGCATTACACTAATAGCTCACATATCACTATGACATATCAAAGCGTGCATATGCTTCCACGAGTAGCAATATGGCATTATAGTAAAGACAGTGCTGCTAGCATTTTACACTCTCCTAAGTGCTACAAAATGGATTATTATTATTTTTTATACAAAATAAGAGAATTGTATAGGATTGTTGATGATAAAATCAAATATTACAAGCAAATATAAGTAAATTAATAAATATATTGGTATATAATCAAGAAAAATTGGGAATGTTACAGTTTTGCAGTGCCTATGCACAAGCCCCCCTGCAGATAATGTTGTTATATCATTTGATGCTATCCAAGTTCAGTTATGATCCCATACCTACATATGCTTTTAAAGAAATCTAGCCCCCTATCCATTAATCATCTTTGAATACATGTGTTTTTAATGCCACTATCAATTTAAGTACAGTAGTCTTATTTCAATCCCTATTTAGGTTTCACATCTTTAGAAAGATTAGCAGGACTGTAGATATGGGAATCAAAAGATTAGACCTGGATCTGGAATCTTTGAATTTTACAGAGTGGATCAGATTCTAGTTTTCTAATAAAAAGTCAAAGCATTTTCATGCATCCAATGTAGCCAATTTTTAGCACTTGTTAGTATGTGAGCAATTTTCCAGAACATCTCTCTACTTTTTCTATAACTTTAAACAAGGTAGGATGATGATGACAATGTTTGGAAGTGTATCAGCTATCTTGTTTTTGTCTTCCTTTGTCCTTATTCTTGTGGTGCTTTTAGACTGAATCCTTTTCCATAAGTTCAAGATGGTATTCTTCCTATAATCATGTGTTTCTGCTTTGTCTAAAATCCATTATAGTTCTTTTTCAACTGCTTGTTAGTTTCTGCAATGCATGATGCTCTACATAAAAAAAAATTGAGAGCTAAAAAAAGATAATGTATTTTATTTTTTTCCCAACTTAAATATATAATATTTAAGCTGGAAAAACAGCTATTGTCCAGAGAGTTTTATATTATGATAGTTATAAAGTGGGACAATGCTAAGGTAATAAGTCATTGAAGATCCTCAAAGAGATAGAGTAGTAAAAGCTTGCAGAGGAAAGTTGATGATAATTCAGCAACTAATTTGTTGGAATCAGAATATATCAGCAGAGTTTGGGCATGCTGTAGTAAATATTGTCCAAGTGTAATGTGATATTAATTTGTAGTTTATTTTTAAAATTGATGCCTTATTTATTTTAATATTTAGTAAAAGTTATAGATTATAGTTTTATGCAAATGTTATCTGATAGCCATGGCAACAGAAGATTTTTTGTTGTTTGTAACTATGATAGTATTTTTTAAAATTATATAATTGAATGTTGTTCATTCTGGATTCATAAATTATTGAAACTGGCTAGTAAAAGAAATTGAAAGTACTTTAATTAAATGAGTTTTTTCTTCACTGATATTTTTGTATGTAATGTGTTGCTATCCTGCTCCTGCATTAGAACTGTTTGGGATTTGAATATAGAAATCAGAGCCAGTACTAAGATGTGGTAAATAAGTCACTTAAACTTTATGTAAAAAAATTGAAAAGATGTAAAAAGGATGGAAGAGTTACTTTTTTATTCAGGCACATATTTTTTTTATGTTTCCCTAAATACTAAAATACCTAGTCCTAACTCTGGTTAGGGAAATACTATGAAACAGCTCTTCAATTATTAGACTTTGTAAATAGATTATTTAATATGCTCTTTTACAAAATATTAACTTATAACTTTCAAAAAGTTTATTCTTGAGAAATAATTTATTCTGATTAAAATAGAATCAGAGTAAATTATTTCTCAATAACAAACATTTTAAAGGTCATAAGTTAAAATTTTGTTTTAAAAATAAATTAAAATTTTATTTAGGTAACTTTAGAGGAAAGTTTAATATTTGGTGCCTTAGAAACTCTTAATGAAGAAGCACAAGAAGATGCATTAGAAGAAAAATTAGAAAGGCGTGAAACATTAACAGAAAGTTATACTCCAGTATTATCAATTTCTGAAGATCATTTATCAGATACTGATTCACATAGTACTATTGGTAGTGTTGTTATTAGTCCAACAGAAATAGATGTTTTATATATACCTCGTGATTCGCCTTCTCTTCGAGTGAGGTATATTAAATCATTTAATTTAAAATTTTTAAATTAAAAAAAATCAAATTCTGAAAACATGTAATTATTTTTTCAGGGCTACATCACTTCCAGATGCTGTTCCTGATCTAGAACAAGGTTCAACTGGAGAATCATTATTTATTTCTTCTGGTGAAATTTCCACTTCACATAGTTTGCCTAATGCTGGAGAATTTAAACATGTTAATTCTGCATTATCAGTTCCTAGTCCTTCAAAATATATGATAAAAGCTTTATCCCATGAAGATGATTTAAAAAGAGCAGTATTAACAGCTAGTATGGAAAGACTAGCTAAAAGAAGAGGTCGGTTTCCATCCTCTAGCAGTGATGCTCCATCATCTCCGAGATCAGAAAGTTCTAAACTGTGCAAAACAACTCATATAGCAATTGATCAGCCAAAAGCTGTATTTGATAGTGATTCATCTGATAGTTCAAGTAACAATTCACAAGAAAAATTGCTTGGATCTGAAAAAAAAGAAGAAACTCAAAAAAGTAAGTCCATTTCTGCTGGTGAAAATACAGAAGCTTTTTATTTAGATGATGAACATACACCATTAGTATCTCCTACACATTCTGTAAAATTAGATTTTCAGAGTCAAGTTTATAATAGTAATCAGATAGTTGAATCTCCAAGTCCACAAACACCAGTTGTAGATGATCATCGACGATTGCATAGGCAATTTTCTATTGATGTTCCATCTGAAGGTATGAGAGAACAAACCTCAGTTCCAGTATCAAACACAATTCAACAAAGTGCCTCAAATGTTACATATTATCCATCAAATGTCCACAGTCAGAACTGCAGTCAAATATTATTGTGTGCAAAATCCCCAAGTAGTAATTTTTCTACAAGTCCACAACAAATGAATATATCTTCAACAGAATCACTGTCAGAAATACTTGATGAAACTATTCTTTAATAAAATATTTCATTTCAACATAAATGTATTAGACACAATTTTTACTGTATTTAAAAAATAAAGATTTAAGAATAATAATAATACAAATTTAACATGTAGTAATAATATATTTTATAAACTGGAAGTCTTGCAATTTTTCATATTCTTTTGTAACACTAAACTGCATTAAAAAAAACATGTTTTTTTTTGTATTAAAGTTTTACAACTTCCAGTATATAGCATTTACATTTTGTTATAATTGTAAATATATGTACATTCTCTTGTAAAAAATCATATTGTACTAGTTTCATAGAGAGAGAGAAATTTTGTCAATCAAGAAAATGTAATTTCCATAATCATGTTTTAAGTTGCAAAATAGTTTAAATATTTCATATTAATAAAAATTTAATGGCCTATATTTTTCTATGAATTAACTCATGAAAAATCAAATTTTAAAAAGAATAATAGATTAATAATTCTAGAAGATAACAAATAATGCAAACTTCTGATATAAAAATTATAGTACAGTGTTATATAGTATAAAATATAATATAATATGATGATTATTATAAGTTATAACACTACAATATTTTATAAATAAATATTGATATTTATTTATTTTATAAATGGAACTCATATTGGATTTAAAATGTGGAATGATTGTAATGCTGCTAACAAATAAGTCACTAGCAAACTGATTACTCAACGGCTTTAAATTAATCATTGAGAAAATGATTAGTTCGAGACCAATCAGTGTGTATCAAACTGGCAATACAATATGCTTTAATTCAAGTATTCATGATTTTTCATTTGAATGGCAATGAAGATAATTCTCAATGACATCAGCATTTGGAATCAATAATTAAAACTCAAGGTCAATCTTTGGATTCCATTAGAATTTATTTTTAAAAAAATATATTTTCTCAAGGTTAATTACATATTGCAGCATCACTAACAAGTTCTTCATATAATTTATAAATTAGGTTAGATTATATTAGTTACCATGTCACACTGTGGATGTGTCACACTTAGAATATTCTATATCTGGCAGAGGCCACTTAGAGAGTGCATTTTTAAATGCTGGTAACATCCATAATGGGGTCAACCGGAAGATAGAAGAATGCGGTTCAATTGGCTGGGCCTGAATCTCCTGGAGGTTTCAGACCAAGATTTGAACCCGCACTTCCAAGATGGTAAGCAAATGCTTTATCACGAGGCTATCCAACCGAGCAGATAATTTATAATTTGCTTTTCCCAGTTATCCTGAAAATTCCATAATTAATTTTTATAAAGAAATATTTTCTTAGACAAAACATCATAAATAATAAATTTTACCTAATAATTAGGTTATTCTTTGAAATAAATTATTAAATTTGAATCATTCACTGATCAACATATTCATTTATTGTAGGTGAAGCTGCAACAGGGTTAGTATAGTTTATATTGAAAAATAAATCATTAACATAATTTATGATATTTAGTTTTTAAAATGAACAGCTATAGAATTGACATTGTTTATTAATTATAGTAGATTTAGTTATAATTTTATAACAACATAATAAATTAATAGTATGTAGTATCTTGAACCTGTAGTATCTTTTGATGATTACTCCAAGTGTCAATATTTGTACTTTTATCAAGTTTGAAATAATAATAAATATTATAAGCAGATTGTTTGCTAAACTCAATTAATTGAGTTTAGCAAACAATTGAATTTTTAATGTTTTTCTTTTTTAATTAAGAGAAATGTTGATAAGTTATCAAGTCAGAAAGTTTTCTTAGTTTTAGTGAAATACAGTGATACCTCGGTATACATCTGCTTTGGAATAAGTCCAACTTAGTATATGTCCTGTTTGTATGCGAAAAATTTTGCTTGGTATACAACTTTTGTTTCGAATACGACCGACTCGCATGCTAGAACTTGTTTTAATCTGTTGTGTGTTCTCTTAAAAAACATACTTTTTATATAAAAATTATAGCAAATCGTAATAGCATTGTCTGTAATGCCAGACAATGTCGCATTTCCAAAACATCCTAAGGAGAAGGCAGAAGCTTAGTTCTTTGGAAAATTTTTTAGTAAAAATCAAATCTGGTGAGTCTCAACAAGGTTCAAGTAGAGAAAAGAGACAGAAAATAGAAACAGAAAAAAACACCAGAATTTCAGATTCATAAAGTTTAATTGGAAGCGGACTCGCCTTCCAAACAATAACATCTCCTCCTCCTCCTCCCTTCTCAGCATCATCCTAGTAGGCACTCGACTCTTCTCAGCAAGGTAGCAAGGTTATATTTTCATTTCTTTTTCATCTACTGTAATTGCTTTTGTATTTATGTATTTTAGTATTAAGCAGTGTTTAAATTATTTTGTACAATCCCATCAATGTACATTTTTTTCATGGGAATGGATTAATCATTTTCCCTTTATTTCTTATGGAAAAAATTCCAGTGTTTAAATTATTTTATTAAATCCCATCAATGTATATGTCAATAACAATAGGATTTTTTTTTGGGAACGGATTAATCATTTTCCCTTTATTTCTTATGGGAAAAATTCGATTGGTATAAGTCCATGGATCTGGATGTATTAATGACTATATACCGAGGTACCGCTATACAAGAAATTTTTTTCAATTCTTAAATATAAACATTATGTTTATTCAAACACAGTGGTGGATTAAGCAGTAAATGACCGCGCAGGGCCCCGGAATATCAAAGGGCCCTGAAGTCTTAAAATGTCTTTTCATTAGGGTTTGAGGAAAAATTTTTTTTTTGTATATAACAAATAATTATATTTTGTCCAAATATCATAACAATAACATTGATGTTTGTATTTTTGAAGGTGAATTTGACCATTTTTTAATACAGTGGTACGTCGCAATTTGACAGTAGAATTTCGCAGGAAGGCGCATGCATGTGCAGGAAATTGTGTGATGTCATTTGTTATTTGCATGGTTATTTGTCAGTTCTTGTTAGGCTGCTTTGGTGTTTGCTCGTGTTGTTTAATTTTCAATTCTGCATTTTTCAGAAAGTAAAAAATTTGCACATCCGTAGTTGTTATTACTTTTTTCAGTGAAATTTAGAGATAAGTGATTGATGCCAAAATTGATTTAGCACAAGCATATCAACAGCTATTAGTCGATGATAAAACGGCCCGAGCCCATTCCTGGTAAAACGGTTGCAATTTGGCATTAGTGCGGCACCAGGAATCTTTCAATCGTTTATCGAGAACTTATTGGTTGGCTTGGATGGCCATTCCCTATTTTATGATATATTATTTGAAGCTGCGACGGAGAAGGAGCTAGTAGGTCGTGTGCGGGACATTTTCATTCGTTTGCAACGGGCATAGATTAAACAATACTAGATAGGACACTAGCCGAGACTACAAGTGCTGCCTCTAGTGGCACGGAGATGTAACTATTCATTTGTTCAGAGCTTTTTACTGGCGAGGTAACGATTTTTCTATTGTTTAGAAATGGGGAAGAAAATTAGTGTGGAGATGGTCGAGTGGGGACACTTTTCAATATTGGTCCCTTTGACATGGAATGACCCTTTGTTGAAACTTGACCATAAGGCTGTTTAAAACATTAAAGTTTAGTATAAAATTCACAAGTTGAAAACTTAAGCTGGATTCACACCATAGATTAAACAATACTAGATAGGACACTAGCCGAGACTACAAGTGCTGCCTCTAGTGGCATGGAGATGTAACTATTCATTCGTTCAGAGCTTTTTACTGGCGAGGTAACGGTTTTTCTATTGTTTAAAAATGGGGAAGAAAGTTAGTGTGTGTGAATCGTTTTCTTGTGAAAATACAAAGAGCAATTGCAATTTGTCTTTTTTTCATTTCCAGTGAATGATCCTGAAAGGTAAGTTATATCAACTTTTTAAATTTTGTTTTACTCTTAAGGTAAAACAATTTCCAAAACATACAGCATATAAAAAGACTAACAAGTTTTAATTATATATTACTACTACTACTAATCTTAGGTTACAGAGATGGTTAGAAACCATCAAAAGGAAAACACAAACAAAAATGTTATTATATCGTACAGCATATAAAAAGACTAACAAGTTTTAATTATATATTACTACTACTAATCTTAGGTTACAGAGATGGTTAAACTATCAAAATGAAAAACACGAACAAAAAAGGTGTTTATGCAGTGATCACTTTGAAGAAGAAAGTTTTACTAGTACCTTAAGGACACGATTGTTACCTGGAGCAATACCGACACTTCAAAGAAAAAGTGTCTTAACAACGTTCAAAGGTATGTTGTATAGAATATATGTTAAAAAAACAAATTAAGGTCAAAAATGAAATACTCGTTAAAATTTAAATATTTCATACAACTTAAATAATTTCAAAGAACCTTCATGATTATTATTATCTGTTTCTATACTTTATATACTAAGCTTATGATCTGTAATTATGTAATAAATAATTTTAAAAATTTTATTTTAATTAACTATGATTTAATTTGTTTCATTAACCTATTTTTCCCCCTTACTAAGCTGTAGAGTGGATAACATGGACATAACAGATATGGAAATAGACCCTTGTATAGAAGTATGTATTCTTATTTCGAATGTTGAGGAATCAGAAAGCATGAATAGAAATATAAACAGATTGGAAGAAACTGAAGGTAAATTGATCACAGATTCATACCCATATAAATGGACTCCTAAAACTAAAAAGATCCAGAAATATAAAACAAAACTGTATCGACTGAAAAAAAAATTATTTTTCAATATTTTTCCCCCTTACTAAGCTGTAGAGTGGATAACATGGACATAACAGATATGGAAATAGATTCTTGTATAGAAGTATGTACTCCTATTTCTAATGTTGAGGAATTAGAAATCATGAATAGAAATATAAACAGATTGGAAGAAAATCAAGGTAAATTGATCACAGATTCATACCCATATAAATGGACTCACAAAAAAGATCCAGAATTATAAAACAAAACTGTATCAACTGAAAAAAAAGATTATTTTTCAATAATACATTAAGACAACGTTCAGCTAAACAGTTACTTTTAAAAAATATTGGCAATTTACAATCTTGTTTAAAACCATCACTGTATAATATTATTAAAGCACAGATTAAAAATTTTGAAGTTTCCAAGACAGGGCAAAGGTGGACTATCAAAGACAAAACTTTTACTTTTAACATTTCTGGCAAGCCCTGCAGCATACAAAGTGCTAAGAAAATTTTTGTTTTTACCATCAATCCAAACATTACATCATTCTATTCAGAATGGTTTAAAACCATCACTGTATAATATTATTAAAGCACAGATTAAAAATTTTGATGTTTCCAAAACAGGGCGAAGGTGGACTATCAAAGACAAAGCTTTTGCTTTTAACATATTTCTGGCAAGCCCTGCAGCATACAAAGTGCTAAGAAAATTTTTTTTTACCATCGATCCGAACATTACATCATTCTATTCAGAATGTCTGTAATGGTCCGGGATTATCTATTCAGAATGTCTGTAATGGCTCGGGATTTTGTGATAAAATTTTTGAAATTTTAAGAAAAGTAAGACCAATGAACGATGTAAAAAAACACTATCTTACTTTTTGATGAAATGGCTATAAGACCCTCACTTCGCTATTTGCCTAATAAAGATTGTATAATTGGTTAAAAAGATCAAATAGCTGTTAAACCAATGGAAAACCCTAGAATTGCAACTCATGCTTTGGTGTTTATGGCACATGGATTACAAGATATGAAGATCAAATACCTGTTAAACCAATGGAAAATCCTAGAATTGCAACTCATGCTTTGGTGTTTATGGCACATAGATTACAAGACAATTGGAAGCAAATATTGGGTTATTTTTTTTCATATCACAACATGCCTGCCTCTTTACTACTAGACTTAATAATTCAGTGTATAAGAAAATTAGAAGAAATAGGTTTAAATGTTTTAGCCCTGGTCTGTGATCAAGGCTCTAACAATTTAAAAGTATTTTCAGAATTGCATTTAACAATAGACAAAACTTACTTTTTTGTTGATGATAAACCCGTTTATTTATTTTTTGATCTGCCCCATTTACTGAAGTCATTAAGAAACAATATGATGAAATATAATGTATTATTTAAAGGAAAGCAAGCAAAATGGAAATACATATATGATTATTATGTTATTGATAAAAGCAATCAATTTAGAGCAACACCAAAGCTCACTTTAAAGCATGTTTGTCCTGTAGGTTTAAGTAAGATGAAAGTCAAATATGCATCACAGGCTCTAAGTCATTCTGTGGCTTCTGCAATTTGTCTAATGACATCTGTAGACATTTTTAATGGAGAAGCTGCACAAACATCTGAATTTATTTACACTATTGATCAATTATTTGATAGCTTTAATAGCTGCACAATTAATGCTAAAAACACTATGTTATCTGCAGTAACAAATTCCACAAATCACATTTCTTTTTGGAAAGAAATGATTTCATTCATAAAAGAGTGGGAATTTATAAGTCCTGAGGGAAAAAAAATACATACTCATTGCAAAAAGGGATGGATTGTTTCCTTACAATCAGTCATTGCTGTATGTACATATTTAATTGAAAAACAAAATTTTGTATTTACGCTGCGATATGTGATAAAATTTTTGAAATTTTAAGAAGAAAAGTAAGACCAATGAACGATGTAAAAAAACACTGTATCTTACTTTTTGATGAAATGGCTATAAGACCCTCACTTCGCTATTTGCCTAATAAAGATTGTATAATTGGTTATGAAGATCAAATACCTGTTAAACCAATGGAAAATCCTAGAATTGCAACTCATGCTTTGGTGTTTATGGCACATAGATTACAAGACAATTGGAAGCAAATATTGGGTTATTTTTTTTCATATCACAACATGCCTGCCTCTTTACTACTAGACTTAATAATTCAGTGTATAAGAAAATTAGAAGAAATAGGTTTAAATGTTTTAGCCCTGGTCTGTGATCAAGGCTCTAACAATTTAAAAGTATTTTCAGAATTGCATTTAACAATAGACAAAACTTACTTTTTTGTTGATGATAAACCCGTTTATTTATTTTTTGATCTGCCCCATTTACTGAAGTCATTAAGAAACAATATGATGAAATATAATGTATTATTTAAAGGAAAGCAAGCAAAATGGAAATACATATATGATTATTATGTTATTGATAAAAGCAATCAATTTAGAGCAACACCAAAGCTCACTTTAAAGCATGTTTGTCCTGTAGGTTTAAGTAAGATGAAAGTCAAATATGCATCACAGGCTCTAAGTCATTCTGTGGCTTCTGCAATTTGTCTAATGACATCTGTAGACATTTTTAATGGAGAAGCTGCACAAACATCTGAATTTATTTACACTATTGATCAATTATTTGATAGCTTTAATAGCTGCACAATTAATGCTAAAAACACTATGTTATCTGCAGTAACAAATTCCACAAATCACATTTCTTTTTGGAAAGAAATGATTTCATTCATAAAAGAGTGGGAATTTATAAGTCCTGAGGGAAAAAAAATACATACTCATTGCAAAAAGGGATGGATTGTTTCCTTACAATCAGTCATTGCTGTATGTACATATTTAATTGAAAAACAAAATTTTGTATTTACGCTGCGATTTAACCAGGACCCATTAGAAAATGCTTTTTCACTAGTACGCTACAACAGAGGTCATAGTAGTAGAAGTAGTAGTAGTAGAATAGGGAGGGGCCTATTTCAGCCCAAGCACTGCGACCAACATTGGTCTATTGTGCACCCCCAATCAATTCATCCCAGAAGAAGGCCTGTCTTAAAAACAAACGACAGTATATTCTTCAATGGGACCGAAGCAAGATCCTCGGGAACGGAAAAATACGTCCCCAAGAGATCACGCCTAAGCCACGAAAGGGCCACACATTCACATAAAATGTGAAGAGGAGTTTCCTCCTCATACTGACATCTTCTACACATGGGACTATCAGCAAGCCCAATCAAGTGAAGATGTCTCCTAAGATGACAGTGCCCTGTAAGAAGCCCTGTTACAATCCTAACTTCATTTTTGTTCAAAGAAAGCAACTCTTTGGTTCGCTGAGCACAGCAACCCAAAATGAGAGCCTTCGCCTGCCTAAGACCAGAAGTAGACCTCCAGCAAGCATGATGCTGAGCCGCCAACCAGTCCCTGACAACCCGCCCAAAGACATCCGAACCAATGCCCAGGACAGGTTCAGGTCCAAAAAAGGGACAAGAAGCCCCTTCCCTGGCAAGCTTATCAGCAACCTCGTTACCCCCAATCCCCTTGTGCCCTGGTACCCAAACCAGTTGAACCCTGTTCTTGGTGGCCAGTTTCCCAATGAGAAGGCGGCATTCCCATACTAGTTTAGAAACAAAACGGGAATTATCAAGTGCTTTAAGAGCAGCCTGACTGTCAGATAGGATAAAAATTTGTTTACCAACATAACCCCTATCAAGATTAATATTAACACATGCAGAAATAGCAAAGATTTCTGCTTGAAAGACAGTGGCAAACCGCCCAAGGGAAAAGGAATAAAACATCCGAGTCCCTTCGCAGCAAACCCCCGCCCCAACACCAGTAGTGGTTTTAGAACCGTCCGTAAACCAGACTAAACCACCCTTGATACTGCGCCCAAACCCCCTCTCCCAGTCCCCCAAACTGGGAAAAATTACAGTAAAGGGTCGGAGAAAGCAAAATTTAGGCACCATGTAATCCTTAATCATCCCAAGAATGTTACAGTGTATCCTGTCCCATTCAAAAGACAGATGCTCCACCTTATGGGTCCAGGAAATCCCTCTCCCAGAAGAATGAAGCCTATAATAGCCCTCCCGTGCACTTGCCTCAACAAACAGATGCAGAGGAGGAATGCACAAGAGGACCTCAAGAGCTGCAGTAGGGGCAGTCCTCATAGCCCCAGTAATGCCCAAACAGGCCAGCCTTTGAATCTTTCCAAGTTCGGCCTGACAAGTCTTAAGTAAGACCCTACGCCACCACACTATGGCAGCATAAGTAAGAATGGGTCTCACAACCATGGTATAAATCCAAAACAACAGCCCTGGCCTAAGACCCCAAGTCTTACCCAAAATACCCCTGCAAGCCCAAAGAGCCCTACAGGCTTTCCCCACAACAAACTCAACGTGAGGCTTCCAGGTCAAACCCTTGTCAAATAAAACGCCAAGGTATTTGACCTGGTTAGAAAACTGCAACCTCTTACCGAAGAAGGTCGGCTCGGTTAATCCTGCCAATTGTCTTCTTCGAGTAAAAGGCACAATAACAGTCTTGTCCGGATTAACAGACAATCCCACCCTATTACACCAGTGTGAAACTGTATTAAGAGCTGTCTGAAAAACTTCAGAAACAGTCCTAGGAAATTTCCCCACCACAACAATGGATATGTCATCGGCATATCCAACAGTGAAGAAGCCCTTCCCATTAAGTAAAGTCAATAGCTCATCAACCACAAGGCTCCAAAGAAGAGGAGACAACACCCCCCCCTGCGGACAGCCCCTGTCAGTGAGAATCGTGACTTCTTCCTCATAGAGTCTGCTATAAACAACTCTATGCCTCAGCATGGAGCCAATCCAGCGAACAATTGTTGAGCTGACTCCATGCCTAATAGCAGCAAGGCTTATTTGCTCAAAAGAAGTAGAGTCAAAAGCCCCTTGGATATCAAGGAAAGCGCCAAGAGCAATTTCCTTGTATCCAATAGCCCTCTCAATGAGCGAAGCGACCTCATGAAGAGCATGCTCAGTCGATTTGCCAGATTGATAGGCAAATTGGCTGCGACAAAGGGGGATCCTAACCAAGGTCCCATCCCTAATAAACCTATCCACCAACCTCTCTAATGTCTTCAAAAGAAAAGACATCAGACTGATTGGGCGATAGGACTTAGCCTCGGTGTAAGAATTACGCCCGGGTTTAGGTATAAAAGATACCCTCACCTGTCTCCAGGACCATGGAATGTAGCCAAAAGCCACACATGCCCGAAAGACACGGCAAAGAGGGGAAACCAGGACATCAATGCCCTGTTGTAAAAACACCGGCAAAATGCCATCTGGTCCCGCCGACTTAAAAGGCTTAAAAGCACTAATAGCCCATCTAATGTTAGATTGATTAATCATCCCCTTCACAAGATCCCAATCCTTCCTCGAGGCATGATAGTCACGCCCATCGAGGTCAGGCTGGACCCGCAAGGAGGACGAGTCCTCAACCAAGTTAGACCCAGGAAAGTGTACCCGAAAGAGTTCCTTTAACGAGTCCCTGCAAGTATTGGTCAAACTGCCGTTAGGCAGCCTAAGAGCCCCAACCCTGCAGTAATCCCCATTAGACATTATCTTCACAAGTCTGGATACCTCAGGTATATCCTCAATTCCCTGACAGTAACGTTTCCAGGAAGACCTTTTAGCCTTTCTAATGGCCTTATTATAACTGGTGAGAGCACTCCTATATGCGTCCCAATCACCAGTCCTCTTAGCTTTATTAAAAAGCCGCCTAACATTACGTCTAAGACCGCCCAGCCGTTCATTCCACCAAGGAACTCGCCTTGATGAGCGAGCAGTCCTGACAGGACAATTTTGATGGTAGGATAAGAGGATTGCCTGTTGAATCTGGTCAACAGTCATCTCTAAATCCACCACCGAGCAAAATCTGCTCTGAACACCTCCCAGGTTAAATTTAAGGTCTTCTCTAAAGGAAGCCCAATTAGTCCTGCGAGCGTCTCTATATGTAACCTGACTAGGTGCCATACCTTGTAAATTAAAGCAAATATATCTGTGATCCGAAGAAGAAGGCTCATCAGATACATGCCAGTTCTCAATTAGGTCAGAAAAATACTGAGTCCCTAATGTTAGGTCAATGACCTCCCTCCTGTTAACAACAGCAAAGGTCGGTTCATTACCTCTATTTAAAATAAACAGGTTAGTACCCATCAGAAACTCTAATAGGTGCTCCCCCCTACGGTTGGTGTCGCGGCTACCCCACACCACATGATGAGAGTTAGCATCAACACCAACCAATAAGTCAAAATGATTCAAATGACAAAATTCCACCAAAGACCCAAATTCAGGCGTTGGCGGAAGTTCATCACTATCATAAGGGAAATAAGCAGAGGAAACAATAAGTTCCCTACCGGTATCCCCTTCATCAATCTTCACCCGAACAGCTGTAAGGTCCCTAGAACAAAAGTCCCAAACAGGTGAAACATGTATGTTATTTTTAACAAATACACAGGTCCGGGGACCACTATCAGAAGTACAAGAAGTAAAAGAAAACAACTTACCTTCTTTACAGTGAAGCCCCCGTATACGGCCCTTATAGTGTAATCTCTTGTATAAGAGCAAGGTCATAGTAGCCTACCACGAGCAGCCGACCCAAAAGGGCGGAGGCAGCTCGGGAGTGCTGGAGGTTGATTTAATCAACCTCACGCATCGCATTACAGGTACCTAGGGTGGTCAAAGTTCCATGCCCTCCCCCGTTGACTGGGTGTCGGAAGGACCAGTGGTACTGTGGGCAAAGTTCCATGCCCTCCCCCGTTGACTGGGCGTCGGAAGGACCAGTGGTACTCCCAGAAGCCTGATCCTTATCAGGGAGCCCGACCAGTTCATGTCCCTTTTCAGGAGCAGTTCCCCCAGTTCTTTGAAGCTATCGATCTCCCAGACTTGGAGTTAGGATCCGAAAGCACCTTAAAGGTACCCTGATCGACCCCAGAAAAAGCCTTAAAATTGGCTGCCTTGATGGCCTTTGCCGAAGCAAGATCGACCAACAGGATAAAACGCTGTTCTTTTGCGTCCCGACTACGACCCAAGACTCCAGTGCTCAATCTTGAACCCCGGATTGAAAAGTCATCCCAAGAATGTTACAGTGTATCCTGTCCCATTCAAAAGACAGATGCTCCATTTTATGGGTCCAAGAAATCCCTCTCCCAGTAGAATGAAGCCTATAATAACCCTCCCGTGCACTCGCCTCAACAAACAA
>AYEL01056800.1:0-12159 GCA_000484575.1 Olivierus martensii | reverse complement strand
TTTATAATGAAATCTGATGATAATAATAATAATAATAATAATAATAATAATAACATGATACTGTATATTGATATTAGCAAGTTTCCATTGTCTTTTTTTAATATATTAATTTGGAGCTTAAAGATATTTCAGAACACTATTTTTTAAGATTTTAAAAATATTGCACATGGAGCTTTAATCTAAACTTTCTTCTTATATATTGCATAATAGCCAAATTTTAAAAGCATTGAAAAGATTGATCCAAACTCCAGAGAAAGAAATAACAAAAAATTCAATAATTGCTTACTTCCAAACAAAACTTTATTTTGGAATGATTAAAGATAAGGGATTAAAATATAGGTCTATGTAATGGTTCTGTAGTTATTATGAGAAAATCTCCAGTTTGAATGGCCACCATTTTGAAATTAGCCCAATAGATCTATCTTACTTCAAAATTAATACCTGATCACTCTGTTAATTTTTATAAAAGTTAATCCTAACAACTTTTGAACTATTTGAAGAAACTTGAATAGTGGGACTAATTTGAATGTCTACTATTTTTAAATGATTGAAGATAAATAGTTAAATGATATAATATCAAGGTTACCTTAAAACATAAGTATATAATTTTTGTAAAATTAAATTGATTTGTTCAAAAATTATTAGTGAAGAGGACATAAGCAGATCTGCAGAGAATATTTTGTTTTGATATCTATATTAAAAGAAACATTTTAATTCCCATCCTTAATATTATCAAAATCATTTTAATACACACTATGATGAATTTCATTAATTAGTGTCTATTGGATCTAGCATTAAAAGTTTTCAAGAGTTTTTAAAACTTAAAATTATATTGCAGATTCAATCAATTTTATAGAAAAATGATAGTTATATTCTATTCACTGTCCCCAACATTCCTACAAAGTTCTGTCAAGATATAATGAGACAAAAAAAATTTTTGTTTAGATGGTGACTCAAGACTAGTTTTTTTCTGAGAACTCATCTAGCATTATTCTTTTTAGATATATTCTTTTAAATCTATTGCATGTATTGATTTATTTATTTTATAATTCATGTTTTAATAGATTTTTAATAAATTTTAAATTAATTTCAAAATTAGGGAAATTGTTGTATATTTTTTAATTAAATTTTAAATTTAAATTTATTTCAATTATAAGAATTGTTAAAATATAAGATTATTCATGTGCAAGATTGTATTATAAAGCTCCTATAATTGTGTTCTCTATAAATTTCATTCATTAGAAATATGAAAATATATGCATAAATTTATTTTCCAGCTTCATTGGTTAAACCTGTCAATAACAGTTCATGGGATTTAGCTCAAAGTTTAGATTGGTTAAAAGAAAATGCAAGAATGGTTGGAAGTGGTAATTTACAAGATATTGATATGTCACAATTTCAAGGTAATATAGAATAAAATACCATTAAGATTATTTATTTTTTGAAAATAATTTGTTTATAAATGATAAAGCATATTGGTTAATAAAAATAACTTGTTTAGTAGATAGTTATCTTCTAAAATCATAGATAAATGAGGTCAATTAGTGAAAAAGTTGAACCCATTAATACTGGTAATTTCTAAAAAGAACCCCCAAATTTTCAACAAAAAAAAAATGAGATTATTTTCCTATTTTTACTTGGATTAAGTAATTACTCATTATACTATAATTATTTTGTTATTATATTCAGGTAATCTCTAAGTTCCATCATCAGTTTTTATACTTAATCATTTTAATGTTTTTTTAAACTTGTTTCTAAATTTCTTTCTGTATAACTATGAAGAATGTCTAGGATGCAATCAATATTTCATTGTTTTTGAAATGTCTATATTTTACAAAAATTACAACAAAAAAACAAAGTTCTAAACAAGATAAATACTTTATTAACAGAAACGTTTTTGACCTTATCAGTAGGTCAACTTCAGCTGTTTATTAACAGAAACGTTTTCGACCTTATCAGTAGGTCAACCTCAGCTGCAATGAATATACAGAACGGAGAGAAGAAACCCTCTACAAAAATAAATAACTACAAAATGACATAATAAGAGACGTCATACAAACACTTATACATTACTACTATTAAATTCCACTGCTACCAAACAATAATAAAAAATACTAGAAATAATACTATTAATGTTACAACATAATAAAGTAAAAATCAGAAGTGATATTAATAAAAATACAACAGTAAAGACACACAGATAGGGAATGCATGACATCATCAATTTCGTCCAACTATTTAGATGAGCAGCACTAACAACAAATGGTGACAACGGCAGAGTATTTCCAATTATAACCCACACCATCTCCAGATCAAAAAGAGGCACTGCAGATCATTAAAAATATGCTCATATTTATTTATTTACTTGAAGCATCAACATAAGGATGGCAGAGATGCTTCAAGTAAATAAATTAAATAAATATGAGCATGTTTTAAATTTTAATGATCTGCATTGCCTCTCTTTGGCCTGGAGATGATGTGGGTTAAAATTGGAAATACGCTACTGTTGTCACCGTTTGTTGTTAGTGCTGCTCATCTAAATAGTTGGACGAAATTGATGACGTCATGCATTCCCTGTCCGCGTGTTTTTACTGTTGTATTTTTATTAATATTACTTCTGATTTTTATTTTATTATGTTGTAACATTAATATTATTATTTTTAGTATTTTTTTTTTATTTTTGTTTTGTAGCAGTAGAACTTGTACTAATAATGTATAAGGGTTTATACCAGAGGTGTCCAACATTTTGGCTTGCTTGGGCCACATTTGAAGAAAAAAAAATTGTATCGAGCTGCACATAAAATATGCTAATTCTAACAAAGTTATTAAGCAAATAAGTTAATAAATAATGTATAATATATGATATTCACCATGACAAATAAACAAAAATGCCATAACATAAAATCTTTGACTTCTTTTCATTCAGAAACTTTTTTAAAATCATTGAGCAGGTCAAGAAGTTTTAATCAGTGAAATAAGAAATAGTTCAGAAAATGGGAATAAGAAATGTATATAGGTATTTAAATGATAAAAACTTCATTAGCTTCATTATTTTTTTATATATTTTTAGTACAAATATGAAACAAATTTCTTTTTTTTTTATTAGTGAAATATTTGATAATGTTATGGCAAATTTCAAAAAATAAAAAAAATAAATCGTTAAAACATTGAGATTTTTATGTAAGTTTACAATTGCAATTGGCCACATGCAGCCCGCGGGCGGCGGGTTGGACAGCCCTGGTTTATACGATGTTTGATGATGTCATGCATTCCCCGTCCACGTGTTTTTACTGTTGTATTTTTATTAATATTACTTCTGATTTTTATTTTATTATGTTGTAACATTAATATTATTATTTTTAGTATTTTTTATTATTGTTTGGTAGCAGTGGAATTTGTAGTAGTAATGTATAAGTGTTTGTGTGACGTCTCTTATTACGTCATTTTGTAGTTGTTTATTTTTGTAGGGGGTTTCTTCTCTCCGTTCTGTATGTTCATTGCAGCTGAGGTTGACCTACTGATAAGGTCGAAAACGTTTCTGTTAAAGTATTTATCCTGTTTAGAGCTGTTTTTTGTGTGCATTTTTGTGAGTGTAACAGGATGGCTTCAAAGTTCAAAAGTCTATATTTTACTTCAATATTTACTGAATATTGATACAGTGGTACCTCGGATCACGAACAAATCGGTCTACGAACACCATTTGCGAACAAATTTTGCTTCGCTTTACGAACGATGCTTCGGTTCACGAACACATACACACGGAGTGCATGGAGCGCACGTGACTCGCGGCGCACAAAACCTTGCGCACAGCCTCGCCCCCAGAAGCAATCCAGTTGGCCCAGCTCACATGGATACAGTAGAGTCCCAACAAGTGTTGATATTTTAGTTTTTTTCATTATTTAATTAAATTTATCCCTTATTATGGCTCCCAAAAAAGTTAAAAGTGTTAGTGAAGGTGGTGTTAAACATGCTTTCTTCTAATATTACTGTTATATTTATTTCCTTTCTGTATTATTTCCACACATAAAGCCATAACATGTTAAAAATTTTTTCTAGGACAAAAAACGTATTATTTGGATTTACATTAATTGCAATGGGAAAAATTGATTCGGATTACGAACTTTTCGGATCACGAACAGGGTCAAGGAACGGATTGTGTTCGTGAACTGAGGTATCACTGTACTTTCTTTCTGATAAAACTGCTAGGTATCAACTGAATCTGACAAATTTAACTTATTGTTTGGTAGAGAATTTTTCAATTGCATATAAAAAGAGCTATCATTCAACCTTTCAATTTTTTAATATAAATATTAACGGTAGCTGATAATATCAAAGTTTTATTATTTATTATTCTTTTTTCATACTACATTTTAAATTTAATTTCATACTTTAATTGTTTAAATTTACAAACCATTGCTGTGGAAAATTCTCTAAAATATAATGATTTTATTTATTCTGGAGGATTTTTGAAGGAATTGTAATAGCAAGTTAAAACTGGACTTTTTTTATTATCATAGTTGTTTTATAATACACTCTGCTGCAAGAAAACAATACAGGTTTATTGTAAGCACATGAAGTGACCTCTCTCATATTTGTTCAATTGCTCATACTGCTAACATATATGTCATAGAGGCATCTTCAGAGACTATTTAACATAATGAACCAGCAAAACCAGTCAGGTATATCCAAACTTATGAACTCTGCTCCTTATATTGACCTCAACTTCACTCTTCATGAGCTCTCCAAATGCACTATGTTCACTGGCAATGAAGTTTTAATAATTTGTATATCTATCTAAAAGACATTTGCATACTGAGTTTAGCAGTGCATTTTTTTTTCAACAGAGTAATATAATATAGCAAAGCTCTAATAGTTATCCTAAATATCCAACTTTTAGTGAATGAGTAGTAGTAATATTTTATAGAAATAATTTTTATTAAATTGGAAAAAATAGCAAAAATCTAAGTTTTTTTGGCCTTAAGTTTTATAAAATATTCTTTTTTAATAAATTATTATTTTAGTCCTTTACTATTTTTATTTATAATAAATTTTTCTATTATTCATTTTTTTCTAATACTTGGGACAGTTTATTTTTAATTTATTCCTTTAAAATTGTTCATTGAAATTTTTGTTATTGATATTTTCAGACAAGTATAAGATGCTATTGATTCTTTGTAATAATAAAAAAAAGTATTGAATATGCCAAACATTAATATTTTACAAAAATGTTGCATCCATAATTATAGCTATCTTTCTTATCCAGAATTCCTTAGAAAAGTAAATTTGTATTACTGTTTGTCTACCACAAGAATAGCTCCCGCCAGGATGTCTAGTTAGTGGCGGTCGCTATAGCAACAAGACCTGTCTATTTTGAATGGGTGGTCAAGCGTGTGAGGATTCATATTTATTTTCATTTGTAAAATATAAATATTAGCATATATTAATATATGAAACAGTTTTCTTTCATTTGATGAATTGATTTAAGTAACTACAAAAAGAAATGATGATAAAAACATCGCCAACACGCCATCAAGGCATTCAGTAAGCCAAAATGGACGCCTTTCTTCTGGCTTCCCCTGTCGAAAATGGAGCAACTCTTGTTTCCACGGCAAAAGACATGCACAGACTTTTTAGTGGGAGCTATTCTTGTGATAGACAAACAGTATCTGACTTATCTACTAACTTCTGAAATTCAATAATTAAAAAAGTATTAATAAACAAAAATCATCAATTATTCATTCATGGTAAGTCTTTTTATTGTACTGTTATAACAAAACAACATATCAATATTGATCATTTTCATTATTAAAATTTGTTTATTTCTATCCTTTAAGTTTCTTAGAAATATTTTTATTGTGTCTGTCTTCTTTATCTGTTTCTATTATATTAATTTCACAACTTTGTCAATATAGAGAGAGCAATAAGTATGCTCTTTTGAAGAGAGCTAAAAAATTCAACTCTCATGGACAAGAATATATATAGCAGGGCTGCCCAACCTGTCGATCACAACAAGCTTTTTAGTCAATCACAAGCCTCCAACCATCTTCTGATCAACTCACTTATTAAACTTCCACTTTACAAAACATAGTAAAGGTTCTTGTTGAAACATCAATATTATCCCTACATGTTTTTGTTCTTTGTGTTCTTTATCATTTATTAAGTAATAGCAGATCAGATCAATTGATAGAATGTAATAATATATCAAAAACAATAAATGAAGATTGTTTCAATGAGTAAGCAAAAATTTGTTGGACAAATGCATTTACAGGTTCAAATGTCTTTTCTTTCTCTATTACACTACTCAGTTTCGGACAACAATATATCGTTGTTCGGCACTAAAAGAAAAAATTTATTAAAAAATAAACTTCTTCAATTATTTAAATTTTTTTTCTTTTTTAGCCATAATTATGAGCATAGAAAAGGAAAAAAAAACCCTCTCATTACCATGATGAATGGGAATATGACTGCTTTTTTCCATAGTTAATGGCAAATGCTCTAATCTAATATGTAATTCAGTTGTTGCTATTCAAAAAACAGAAATATCGAAAGACATTTTCGAACAATGCTCTCCAATTATGAAAAATTAATATCTGGAAGACTCCGAAATACAACGAGCAAAAATTATAGAATTAAAATTGAAAGACTCCGAAATAAGCAGAGCAAAAATTATAGATTTAAAATCGAACTTATATCCGAAATATGCAGAGCAAAAATTATAGATTTAAAATCGAACTTACTTCACAAACAAAATATGTTCATAAAAATTTTAAGATTATCTCTTTTGTCATATAATCCAAATTTTGAATCAGTTGCAAAATCTACATGATGCCAAATATCACATTAAAATTTTTGTTTATATATCCATGTATTCGTAGTTATTTTCATGTTGTGAAGAATTGTTTATTTTACTTAATAAATTTTGAATAATATAGACGACATTGCTATTTTTGTACTTTTATTCCCTGGATATCAGTAGATTGCTATATCGCTCCAGTGAAAAAAGTAGCTCACGATCATAAAAAGGTTGGGCAGCACTAATATATAGGAACAGTATATAGCTTCCTATAGACTTTAGATCCATGGTTCCCAACATGGGGTGCA
This sequence comes from Olivierus martensii, assembly GCA_000484575.1. NCBI lineage: Eukaryota > Metazoa > Arthropoda > Arachnida > Scorpiones > Buthidae > Olivierus > Olivierus martensii. The sequence goes on along the minus strand of AYEL01056800.1, from coordinate 5,058 downwards.
CACCCTACAAGGGGGCAATTTGAGGATGAGTTATTAACAGTGAACTTTTTATATTTCTTATGGTTCTGTAAGGATCCGACCCCGTTTCGGACCCCCCGTAGCAACCTTAAAGCCAGATAGACTAAGATTGTCATCTGTTATGATTTGCTAAAATAAGTTTTGTTTTCCCGTCAAAACGTTGTAATTAAAACTTCGCTTCCGTCAGAGGAAGGAGAAAAACTTTTATCAATTCATTAAAAAGAGGAAAGAAGGTGGATCGACACGCCACTTCCTCCAACCGAAGGAAATTCGGCATCGGCACAACAGATGGAAACATACGGATGTCTGCTATAAAAAAGGTGAAAAAACAATCAGAAAGCAGACAAATCAAAAGATTTGCTCTCACAAGTCAGCGGCAGAGATCCTCAACACAACAAGGAGACAAATCTAAAGATTTGCTCACAACGACAGAGAAGATCCTCATCACAACAGACAAGAGAGATCTTCGTCCTAAAAGAGAGAGATCAGCTCGGAGGACAAGGGTTAACTATAACCACCATAACAGAAACAGAAAAGAAAAAGAGTTTCTCTCAGCGAAGGAGCAGAGTAGGCCTAGGAACCTTCCTCCCGCAGTCACAAACTGACGTCGCAAGAACTAAAGACTGAAATTGTGGACTAAAGACTGTGTAGTGTGTTTCGTGTACAAGACAACCTGGTGATCACCAGAATAACCACAAGTATTTATCCTCCCTTATGCGATGCCGTTAAGCCTAACGTCGCAAGATCGAAGTTTGTAAAGAATCTCTCTTTCAATAAAAATGGAGTTTGGTCATTATACTGTCATCTCTGAGTCATAAGTGATATGCAGAGTTCATTCACCCATCCTTACTCACAATCCACATACTGCTCGTAGGCCCACGCCTGTTTTGTTTAGTGTCGCACGTCGACGTTAGACTGGTGTCAGAAATCCTGATAATTTTTACCACTAGAGGTCCCGGAAGTTCCACAGTTCTAGGGGCTCATATGTACAGTAAGACCCCACTTAACGCTGTTTCAATATAACACTGCTTTTTCAAATTCTATATTTTTTATTGATTCACTTTGGTGCAGTTTTTCAAATTGTTATACTCACATAAATCTGAAATCGCACTAATTTGTTGCTTTGATATTCCTAAGCCGTCTCACAATGCATTTGATATCAGTTCAGTGCAGTACATACGAAAGTCTGCTGTGGTCACAGTTCATATTTGTGATCATTCATTGTTATTTTACAGTTAAAGTTTAGCCACTATTATGAAAATTATGGATCAGTCTATATAAAATGATTCAAATTTTCATAGAAGTTCAAAGGCAAGACGAAGTATCATGGATGCGATATCTCTGTATCAACAGTTGCTTGCTGAACAAAAGAGAAAAAAAGCAAATATTTTTCTTTAGATGATTCTTAATGAAAGAACCAGAAAAGGCAAATGATTTTTCATTAGATGATTCTTAATGAAAAAACAGAAAGTATCAAATGAGGAAGAACCTTCCTCATTTTTGTTAGATGATTCTTAACAAAAAAACAAAAAGTATCAAATGAGAAGAACCTTCTTCATCATGCTTAATGAAAAAACAAAAGTATCAAATGAGAAAGAACCTTCCTCATCTTAGATGAGTTCTTAACGATAAAGCAAAAAATGTCAAATGAGGAAGAATCCTTCCTCATCACAAACATAAATTATTTACTTGATTATTTTTTATTTTCATGAATGATTTATGAATACAAATTGATATTAGCAATAAAAACTGTTTATGAATATTTGTGAATACAAATCGATATTAGCAATAAAAAAATGTCTATAATTAATGTAATATGCAATAAAAATGTCTGTAATTAATGTAATACAATAGTAATAATACATGTTACAAAATAAAAAAAAGAATTAATGTTGAATACAAATCGATATTAGCAATAAAAATGTCTATAATTAATGTAATATAATAGTAATAATATATGTAATACAAATCGATATTAGCAATAAAAAATGTCTATAATTAATGTAATATACAAATCAATATTAGCAATAAAAAATGTCTATAATTAATGTAATACTATACAAATCGATATTAGCAATAAAAATGTCTATAATTAATGTAATACAACAGAAATTATTTACTTGAATATTTTTGATTTTCATGAATGATTCATGAATAGAATCATTAGCAATAAAAATGTCTATAATTAATGTAATACAATAGTAATAATAAATGTTACAAAATAAATAAAATATGTATTTTTTTTTATTCACTGTCCCTTTCACCTATTCCCATTATTTACATGTTAAGATGACCTCATTTAATGCTGTTTCGGTTAGTGCTTGGTTTTTTGGAACATATCCCCTGCATTAAACAGGATCTTACTGTAATATATAAATATATTTTGTTACATAGACGTTTTTAAAATGAAAATTAGAATGTTCACTGTGGTTTGGAAACTTTATTTGCTGTTTTTTCATATCACTTCATATTATTATTTTTTTAACAATTTCTTAGTGATTTCTTCCTCAGTATTTCAACTATCCTTTTCTTTTATTTTTCTCTTAAATGGATGCCATGTTCTTTGAAGCCTAAAAGGCCATTAACTTGTTTAATGGCCTTTTAGGCTTCCTCCATATGAATAGGAGTTCACTTTTTGAATAATAAAAATAAAATGTCACAGGGGGCATCAGGATTTTAGAGATGCTTAGGTGGTCCAAAAAAAGATTGGGAACCACTGCTTTAGACCTTTCAATCATCAGATTAAGAAAGTGAATTCCAATTTTGCTCTTCTATTCTTTCCTTATTAAGATCTAAAGTATTGTTTGATAAGAAGACCATAATCTCATCAGCCTTACATTGTTTATCATTTTATGATTAAGATATCATATACATATTTCAGATATAATTTTGTAAATAAATTATAAATTTGGATAATGGTCTCATCCATTTATGAAGTTTTATCTGCCATTTATATATATCATCTTAATCATATAAGAAAATGAAAAATGTGAATCTAAATCTTATCATTATATATAGTGTATCTGTCTAACTAACAGATACACTATATATAATGGATTGCAAACACAAGAAACATGACTAGAAGAATACTTGAGAGATCTGTTATTTAGTTTGTTTTCACTTGTATTTTAAGTTTGATTGGCTTTTATAATAGGTTAGAAGAGTAATGATTAATAATCCAATGGTAGATATCTGTAAAAAATTATTAGGAACTTACTATGTGAAAACCAGAAAATTATATTTCATTCTGTGAAGACTGAAGTTCCTTTACAATAATATAAAATTTAATAATATACAATAAAACCGGTCTGAGCTGGACTCTGTACAAGTCGGTAACTTGCTCAACATGGAAAAAATTTTTATTCCCAAACAACTTCTATAGAAATATCAAAGAAAACATCTGTGTAAAGTGGAAATGGAAAGTATTTTAAAATTTTACTGAATAAAAAAAACACCTGTATAAGGTGAAAAAAAATAATTTTTTCTATCTTATAAAGGAAAAAGTGGTTAATCAAACTAACAAGCCAAACTTCCCCTGGCAGATAAAGTTTTAAGTTATATTTTTAGAATAATATATTTTTCGAATTAAAGCTATGGTGCCACCATCTATTGAGTTAATAATTAAATAATTTTTATAATTTCGTACTAAGGTGGCACCATCTAGTATTTAATGATTAATTAAGGAAAATGGTTTTGATTTTGAAGAGTTTTTTTTTCTATTGGTCAACCTGAACAAGGAATGGAAGAATTTTCTGAAGTATTGCACCTTGATGGAATTCAGACATTTATAGGACAGATTGAAGACATTAAATATGTGGATAAATGCTGAAGAATATGTCAACATTGATAAAACTTTTTTAATAGAGACAGATTATCAAACTATGAGTGATTTGATCCAGTCAATAAGAAAAGAAAATTATATAAATGAAGAAGACAACAATGAAAAAGAATTGGGAAGAGACTTTCCAAAAATAGAAAAAATCAGAAATTTTGCTAATGCTACAAATAAATTTGGCTGTGTTAGAAGAATTTTCTGAACATTTCTGTTGCATACAGATTACTGAAAACTTTTGAAAATACGTGCAATGATGGAAAGAGAAGCATGTTTAAGTATAAACATGCAAACCAAAAAACTCTTGACAAAATGTGGAAAAGAAACTTTTGTAATGTTTGTACTTAATACAAATACTATATATAAGAAATGGAATTATTGAATACTGAAGAGTGACATTTTAAAATAAAACTTGTAGTTCAGTCCTACTTGTTGCATGTTTTTCTAATACAGAATTATATGCCCAGTTTATTTGCTTTTCAAAAATACCCCTATGCATTTTATTATGTAGGCTAATACAGTACTTTGATGCTATATTTTATTTATATATTACTATTTTGCAATAACAGTGTATTGTGAATGCATTGAATGTCATTTGTTTTATGCCAGAGTGAAACCTGTATAAACTGGAAAACTGTCTAAAGTGGAAAAATTTTCTGCTCCCTTGGGATTCCAGCTTAGACAAGTTTTACTGTATATATAAAATTTTGTATATGCATGCTTGTGTATATATGTATGTTAGTTAATTTCTTCATAATATAAGTATAATTAATAAGATTTCCTTTTATTTAATATGCAGAAAAATCTTTATGGCTAAAAATGAGATTGATATGACTCGTAACAATTATGTTTAAATCATTTACTCTTGATATTATTTTTACTTTTCTTTTTTATTTAGTTTTGTATATATATATATACTAATATACATATACAAATAACACCAAAATTATACACCAAAAAACGTTTATTCAGTTTATTCGAAGTGCTTTCGGCTTAATTACAGCCCTCATCAGCAATACATTCCATTACTGAATATTAAAAAATTGAACATAGAACAAAAATTTTTGTTCGATGTTCAATTTTTTAATATTCAGTAATGGAATGTATTGCTGATGAGGGCTGTAATTAAGCCGAAAGCACTTCGAATAAACTGAATAAACGTTTTTTGGTGTATAATTTTTGTGTTATTTGTATATGTATATTAGTAT
>AYEL01056797.1:0-61138 GCA_000484575.1 Olivierus martensii | reverse complement strand
AGCTCACAGAAAGTCACCAACACACTCACAGTGAAGCCACCAAACCTATAGTCTGCATTAGTTTTACAAATATTTCTTCCTTCATCAGTCATATATTCTACGAATATCTGTTTAATGTTGAATCTATTTATGACTTTCAATCTTTCTCCCAATAGTTGTTACCATGAGGTAAAAGAATCAATTGCTCTCGAACCAAGAGGTTACCAAGCTTTAAGGAGACTGTTTTGTTTATTTCCTTTTTCCATTTAAAGTTTTAAGTAGTTAAGAAGAAATTTACTAGCATTGTCGAGATTTTTAGTCTACTTATTTACTGTTCTTGATAAGATCAGTTTCCCTTAATTAAGTAGACTAAAAGTGTGATGTGCTTTCATCTAGCTTACCCTACAATTAATTTTTGAGCTATTAAACGATTTTCATAAAATTTTGTGCAAACACTCTCCCGTTAAATGTAAACTTGATGCTGCATCGATTATTTGTAGTGATTCATTAATTAAAATCCAACGATTATGCCGGACCTTCTAATTATGAAATATTGTCTTAATATATTCTGAACTGCCGTAATTCTAAAACTGATGAAACAATGACCAAATCACTAAAGGCTATTCTAATCATCTGTCAATTAACTTTTTATATTAAAAAATTCAAACATCAGAAAATTTTCTGATTATTATTCGAACCATTTATTGACTTACAGAAGATTTACAGAATATAATATATTGCAATAATGGATTAGATGAAGTAGTGATATAATGTTATAGGGCCTACTTCCCAAAGAATCTGGATTCTATACTTCCAGAATATTCTTCAGAAAGTGTCTGGGGCGATCGTTGTATTTCATCCTCTATTGACAGCAGATCTTATAAAGAATACGGATGGATTATGGTGGATACTGTAATATTTTTCGACCGCTCAGTTCCCTTCCGGATGGAAAGCGAAGTAAAATAATAGAAAAGTGAGATCTCTCCAGGACTGCAGTATGCCTGAACTGCCGTAATTCTAAAACTGATGAAACAATGACCAAATCACTAAAGGCTATTCTAATTATCTGTCAATTAACTTTTTATATTAAAAAATTCAAACATCCGAAAATTTTCTGATTATTATTCGACTTACAGAAGATTTATTGACTTACAGAAGATTTACAGAATATAATATATTTCAATAATGGATTAGATGAAGTAGTGATATAATGTTATAGGGCCTACTTCCCAAAGAATCTGGATTCTATACTTCCAGAATATTCTTCAGAAAGTGTCTGGGGCGATCGTTGTATTTCATCCTCTATTGACAGCAGATCTTATTAAGAATACGGATGGATTATGGTGGACACTGTAATATTCGACCGCTCAGTACTCGCCGGATGGAAAGCGAAATAAAATAATAGAAAAGTGAGATCTCTCCAGGACTGCAGTATGCGTTGAAATAACACTGCCACTTAGTAGTCGTATAATAAGATTGGAAATGACATTAATAGGTTTGCTGAATTTATAGATTGCACGCCTTGTGCTGTTCATTATTTATAAAAATTATTTATAAAATTTCACTTAGTTTCTTCAGAAAGTGTCTGGGGCGATCGTTGTATTTCATCCTCTATTGACAGCAGATCTTATTAAGAATACGGATGGATTATGGTGGACACTGTAATATTCGACCGCTCAGTACTCGCCGGATGGAAAGCGAAATAAAATAATAGAAAAGTGAGATCTCTCCAGGACTGCAGTATGCGTTGAAATAACACTGCCACTTAGTAGTCGTATAATAAGATTGGAAATGACATTAATAGGTTTGCTGAATTTATAGATTGCACGCCTTGTGCTGTTCATTATTTATAAAATTTCACTTAGCAGTACTATAATCTTATTTTATCAGCGATTCCCCAAGCTGCATTACAAATTATAATATTTCAGCATCGTTAATGAAATGGCAGATTGAGAACCGAGGAAATGGGCCTAATAATATAACTAATACGAGATTTATCTTTTGAATGATTATTCGTAATATCTTTATAAAGATATCGGCTTTATTTATTGATACTGAGCACGAAGATCATCAATAAAAGGGGTAGGAAGAAACAGAAATCTACCCCGATTTCTGAAAATATTTTCGAACACCAATAAAAAAATTCGAATGAATCGGAAATATTAATGTGATTCGTGATGTTGAGTTCGAGAACCATAGTGTGTTAGTTAAAAAAAGAATTGACGACATAAAGAGAAAAATAAAGAGAATTGATAAGTATGAATAAAAGATTTGCTGAAAAATGCAAACGAACGACGACAATTCGTTGTGTCGTATTTATTTGCTGTGCTTTTCAGAATGAACAATACATTATGAGTTTTCGCTATACACAGTAAATTAAGAGAACTCAATCTTTCAGTCTGATTATTCTAAAAATTAATAATACGCAAAATGCAAATTACTTACTTGATTTGATAACAAAGCTGTTAGAAGTGCAGTAGTATAATCGACAATAAGCCAGTTTTCCTTAAATAAATTCTAAGAATTGTTTTTTATTCAGGTTGAATATACCACGTGATAACGAATTATCACATGTCTATTCTTATCTTTATAATGAGTGGCTGGCTAAATATCTATTGCTCAATGACACTTCGATGAATGCACAATATTTTGCGAAAATGCATTAAACTTGATCAATATATGATTGTTCATCGAAGCATCACTATGTATAATAGATATTATTTAACCAATTTAATTACTGTTACAGAATAAATTGTTGTTAATTAGTTTTTCTTCAATTATCAATTAACAAATTTAAAAAGCCATTTTGAAATAAATTCTTTCTAACAATGTGCAAATGTCCCAACCTTCCAACTGTTTCCCCTATAACTTCCATAGAAATATTAGTATAAAGTTACTAGATCTTCACTTTCATTATATTGAATTCGGGAATTGGTAGCTAATTGAAATACCATAAATTATTTTAATATACTCGAGATTTGATGAATACACTATATAGAATGAGATGTTATAGGAATACTTTCTCAGCTTATACATTTGAATAGAAAAATGACATTTGAAGAAGAACAACAGGAATCCGAAAAAATCTATCTGTCATTTTCAAATAATTAAATAATTTCACTACACTTATTGTAAGAAGAGTAGCCATTCATAAATTTCAAGCATATAAATTTTCTTGAATCTAGTGCATAATCACAAACATCATACACCTGAGATATTCCAAAATTTAAATTCGTGTCAATCAGAAGAACCAAAGTTCATTTATTATAATATATATATAATTTAAAAAAATATTCCAGGAATAAAATTTATAGAGAAATATCGTTTCTATCTATTTTTTCCAAGATTTTTTCTAATGTCACGCGAGATCGAGACATGGATTAGGAACAGTTCTAAGACAATTGAGATAAGTCCTTCATTGTGAAATGAATTGGGCAATAATTTTTATGTGCTTCGATCGACAGTAATTTTTATACACTTCGATCAAATAGATAATAATTCTTGAATCAACAACGAGAACATAAATCAAGCAGTTTGCAGATAGAATAATAGACAGTTCTTTATTAATGAATATAATATTAAATTTCTATTAAGATGTAGACTTTAGTATGGATTTAAAATATATCTATTAACTTTTTGCATACTATTGAAGTTAGAGAAGTACACACTTATCGATTAACTGAGACAAAATTATCATCATCTATCAATAATTAGGTGATGGAAATATCATAAAATAAGCAGTCTGATAATGTTTGCAATGTACGGACAGCAGATTCATCCGCTTAAAACAAGCATCAATGCTAAGTTTTAGGGTCATTAGAAATAAAAAAATATTTTTTCGATTCTTATCTTTATCAGTTAAGTTTCACGTAATGAGAAATCTTACCCAATATTTTAGAAAGTTTTATTTTCAAGTATAAATATAGACAGTTCTCGCTTTTAAAAGCAAACTCGTACCTACAGCGTGTTCGTTAAGTAAAAACTCGTAAACTAAATATCAATTTCTCATAGACATAATGTTAGAATCAGGAGTGCCGTTCCTAGCAATGAAAATTTGATCACAATTAAGTCTAAAGATCATCAAAATCAATAGTATATGAATCAAGAATGATTTATTTAGCCTAAATAAATGAAGCTATAACCTTTAAAATCAAGGAAATAATAATAATAAAGAAATTATTTCATATAATAATATTAAAGAATTTTTGTTATTAATTATTTTTGACAAATATGTAAATGAGCTTTAATTCAGATAAACTACTACTTCGGCACAGTCCGGGAATAGAAATTTGTAAATAATATGCCAATAAAACAACAAGACGTGCTATTTCATCTACTCAGCAGCCATTTTGAATTTTCAGATTTCAAAATAGACGACTGAATTTCTACTACAAAATAATAATTACAATAAATAATCTTTATGAGTACATAAAAATTATTTATTGCAATTAATGCTGATATTTTCCAATTTTTCATATTTCATGTTTAAAAAATATTCATAAATCCGGGAACTCGTAAACCAAGAACTACTTGTATACAGTATTTAAAATAAGATACAGTCACAATTCCAGAAATGACGAAAACACTGCAATTTATTAAAATAAAACTGGTTCCATAACAAAATACAAATCTAATGTTATTTTTAATGTTACTCAATTTCTGAGACAGATAAATATTTCGAAGCTGTCTTACGACTGATACTCGCATTGACTATAAAACAATGTCTGTTTTATTTAATTATTTTTATCAACTGCAATGTTAAACTTGAAATATTTTTCCTTTTAAAAAATTATTTCTCAATCAAAACTGATCAAAACTTATATAACAAAATCATATAAAAATATTTTCTTAAGAAGAATTTATATAAAATAATAAATTCAGTAATAACGAATTTCAAAACTTTCTAGTTTATGGATATTTATATAAATTTACTTTGGATAATTTTTCCAACATGGGGAAAATTTAATTAGTTTTGTAATTCAATAGTATATTATTAAGCTTCATACATTTAATTTCGTAAATAATTTATAATTTAATCTTCGAAAGAAAATATATTACTTAGAAAATTTACTTACAGAATAAATGAGAAATTTTTTAATATTTCTTCCATAAGTGTGATTTTAAAAAATAATTTACTGATTATTATACATATATAAAGAATACACTGTGTAAAATAAATAACATTTTTTTTTAGATAAATGTGAAAAATCTATTTCCACATTTATCTTAAAAATTTCCTCTACTTAGTTTTCAAAGGCTGTTATCCTTGAAAACCAAGTAGACGAAACTGTTAATAAAACGTATAAATTAGAAATTAATGGATAATATTTATACGTAAAAATAAAAGATACATTTAATTTACGTTTTAATTAAATTGTAATCATCTCATCATCTTTGTTGATTATTCACTATTCGTGATACATGAAGAAAATCTGTTATTATGAATTTTATTGAGATGCATGTTTACTTGGAATATCATTCACGTCAGGCTGATTTAATATTCTTAATTTTATTTAAAAAATAATTAATATTTGGGTAAACTGGATTATTTTTTATATATTTCCAAAATTGTGATTTAAATTTTCAAAATTTCTTCGCTATATTGTTCTTTATCTGATTCTATAAACAGAGTTCAATGTTGGGTAAATTTTAATCGAATAGTAGAATTTAATTCACATATTTATTTTCAGTTTAAATTATGATGGAAGCATTTTAAGTATTTCCTTAGAAAACATCAACATTTTTAAATTTTTGCTTACACAGATTTAATATCTATGAAAATAATTTTTTCTTTTATCGCGTGTCTATTGAATTTCAATGCTATCCATTTCCTTAATCAATTATTTCATATTTTCCTTATAACACGGCTTTGTTTTGTTTTCTTCATTAATATTCAACAAATATTATGAGGGGGCTGCTTAAAACAAACATTACTCAGCTATCAGTCGGATATTGGGGAAAGATGTTCGTTTGCTTGGAAAATTTTTTATTATAAGCATTTGCATTGGTAATTTTCTTAAGGTAAAACTGAAAAGAGAAGAATATAAGCTTGAAAGATAAATGATAAAAATACGAATTAAAATTTATTTATTATCAGGAATTGCGGTAAATGGATAGCATTAATGCCTGTTTTAAGCTGACTGTATCTGATACAGTATTTCCTTCAGATATTATTGTTATGTGCAGGCAATATTGCCACAGGTAATCAATAAATCTGCTACTTCTAAAACTTCAATAAATTGCGAACAAATAATAGGTTTACTCTAAGTCGATACTAATGATCATTTTGAATGATGCCGTATTAAAAGACAATCAAGGACAAGGAGAATTATAATAAACAATTACACAATTTCTTATTATTCTGTGCTTGATTTGTTTACCTGATAATATTCAAGGTTTTCTATTTCTTAGAAGTATAATTTCACGTAAAAAAATCAACCAACTCATTCTCAATGAAGAGAACAATAATCGACTGGTTTTTATATATTTTAAATTCTATATATCCAATAATTAATGCAATCTAACTTTAAAACGAATTTAAATATATGAATATCTCATGCTAGGACGAATTATCGCATATTCTAGACCCCACAATAGAAGGGACTTCAGGTTGCAATAAAAAAAGATCTTAAATACATCACAAGGGCCCTGATTACAAGGAATCTCGTGTTACAATAAAAAATAATAAATGCAATTGAGGGTTCTTTTAAATGTTATATCATGCAGACTTCAATACACCTAAATCAAGTCTCAACAGTGCTTTCAAATAACCACAAGGGCCCTGATTACAAGGAATCTCGTGTTACAATAAAAAATAATAAATGCAATTGAGCATTTATTAACATTTTAAATGTTATATCATGCAGACTTCAATACACCTAAATGAAGTCTCAACAGTGCTTTCAAATAATATTATCAGATATTTTTTTTTAAAAGAAGGACTAAATAGATATCCACTCAATCTATATTTCGATTTTTTTTGTTTTTTTGCAAAATTTTAAGGATCTAAATAAAAAGTTTCGATAAAAAAATCGTCCGAATTAGACGTTTTTCATTTTTTTCACTTTTTCATTAACCTTTTCAACTGATCCTACTTTGCTTTAATAAAAAAATCGTCCGAATTAGACGTTTTTCATTTTTTTCACTTTTTCATTAACCTTTTCCACTGATCCTACTTTGCTTTTATTGTACAACTGACTTCCGTCCATATTCGCATGTAGAGTTATAAACTGGGAGTGAGTGAGTTTCTTCTATGTCTTTCTTTCTTATTTCTATTTGTATGGATAAGCTTGGTGGCTAAATTTTGATTGCCCCTTTCCACTCAAATAGAGTCCTAAGGGAGCCGTTCAGGCCAAAATTAAATGCAAAATGTAGTAAAAGCGAAGAATCCTTCCAACTTAACCTATGTGTTGAAGTGTGAGAGTAACTCAGTATAGAGGAGTATTAATAACCTATTTTAAGTTTAAAATACGTTATAGTTCTGTTTTCAGTCTAGCAAACAAATAATACAATTTGGAACACATAAGACTCTTTATTATTGGAATGTTAATTGAAGCATTTAACAAGATACATAAGTAATAATAGAATTATGTTTAACTAAATTTCTGATGAAATAAATTTTACCTTAGCTATTAAACCACTTTGATCTTGTTTAACAAGATTTCAACAAGATCAATAATCCATATTGATTGATTCACCACTTTAATCTTATTGAAACAAGATTGAAGTGGTGATCAATAAGACCAAATATCCATGTATACATTATACAGCTTCTTTCATAACACAGACGAAAACATTTCTTGAATATTCTGTATCTATTGTTGTAAGGAAAGAACTTTCATAACACAGACGAAAACATTTCTTGAATATTCTGTAGCTATTGTTGTAAGGAAAGAAAGTGCAAAAAGCTCTCCATCAGATCGAATACAATCAGATATATTTATCAAAATGGAACCGACTTTCCTTAATGCGCTATATCCGTATTTCAATTTTTTGAGAATATTTGGAATATTCATATTTGAAAAGAATAATTCTTTATACTTTAAAATATTAATATTTCAGATATACTGTGCCTTGACATTTCTCATCCTAATCTTATATCCCGAAGAATTATCGATATACTTTCTTTCATTCGATGCATATTCTTCATTTTGTGGGATAACTAAATTGTGGAATATAGTTGGAAAGAATTTTCGATATATATACTTTCCCATAATATTTTTTCAAATAATACTTTATTTTCTACATAACAAATATTCACGATTTCTTGTGGACAATATTGTGTTCATAGATAAGAAAATTGGTTGTACAAAGAAACTTTATTTCAATCTATTACATTATCAAAATATAATAGTCGTTTACTTTTCCTTTGTTACTTTTGTAGTATCTTTCATTTTACCTGCAATATACATATTTTCCAGGAATTTTTTCGGAAATAACTCATTATTGATACAAGAGATCTTTTGTACTTCTCATGTTACTTTTTCTTCTGTTGTATCTGTTAGTATCATGACTTATAATACTGGACTATTGTTTCTTCTTAATTATTTATGTGTCCAACTAGTAGAAATATTTTATCAATCTCTAATAGTAAAATTAGAAGAAGGTGTCATACTGGAATCGAAAATTGTCCTTTCAAAATTATCTGCTATTATAAATTTCATTAAAGATATAGATAAAATTTACGAAAATTTATTTGCATTTACTCTAACAGTTATTGGACCTATTTTAAGTATTATATTTATTTACATTTTACTTTCTGAAAATTTCACGTTTAATGTACTTCTTATATTAGGTGGTTACTTTTTGTTAGTAATAATTTTTTTATCGTACCTTTCCTACATTACAAGGTTACCTTCTACTGTAAGTATTTATTATCATTTACAAAACATCGGTATCGACATCCACGTAAATAAATATTTATAGCTGTAAAATTAAATTGTATTTTACAGATACAACGTTTATCCAATTTGATGATGGACATTTACTTTCAAGATGGTAGGGATGACAAAACAGTAAGATGAATATTTCTTAATTTAGATCTAAGCTAATATATTTATTATATAAATACACTATTTATATTGAATAACACATTTTATACTAGATACAGGTATTGAATTATTTGACGAATGCTGAAGTAGGTTTTAAATGCCAAAATTTCTTTTTTATCAATAAGAAATTCATGTTAGAGGTATGTAAAGAGTTATATTTTTATAATGTTTCTTAATTTTTATAGAATTTTATCGTAATAGTTTCTTCTTTTCAGGTAATTTATCAACATATTACACAGATGAATGCATTTATACTGATGAGGAGTAGTAGGACTACTGGATTGTGTTAAGTTGTCTTCGATTTCTTTATCCATTTAAGTATGTTTAAATAAAATATTTTAAGTATTCATCATTATTTTGTTTTATAATTCCTTCTTAATTTTTTTTAAGAAATATAAATAATCAGTTGATGTTTAGAATATTTCAGTATAATTTTCTTTAATTAGTTGGAAGTTTTCATATCGAATATTTTATAGAGTGAACAGTTATAGTTTAGATCAAATTATATTGAAATTCTGTGAAAGTAGGATATTAGAGAGAGTTCTTTCTGAACATAGTTTTAATGATAGAATAATCAGTTGATGTTTAGAATATTTCAGTATAATTTTCTTTAATTAGTTGGAAGTTTTCTTATCGAAGATTTTATAGAGTGAATAGTTATAGTTTAGATCGAATTATATTGAAATTCTGTGAAAGTAGGATATTAGAGAGAGTTCTTTCTGAACATAGTTTTAATGAACATAGTTTTAATGATATTTTTTTTTCCTACATTAGAACACTTCAACATGTGTTCTGTTTGTTACCCAGAGAACATCTATAGTTGACGACAAGTTAAGAATGTAGCACTGTAGAAGCTGTTGATATTGTTTACAGCTTTATCACTCCTGTGTTAATCTATTATATAAAATTTGAAAAGATGTATATGTATACATAACTTGTTCACTACAATTGACAACTTATTAAATATACTGTATATCATTTCAAGTATTTATTCGTGCAAGACTGGCTTACAGTTGAATGAATGAGCAATATATACTAGATACAGTGAGTTTTATGTAAATAATTTATCCATTTTCATATAAAATTATAATAATGAACTATAATGAAATTTTCCACTATTGTGTTGTGTATATGATGTTTGTAATAATGATTCCATATTTTATATATAATTCATAAAAAAATTAAACGTTGATTAATTTTGTTTTGTTCACTACCATATATCCCTGCGATTGTAACAATGTGAAAAAATAAAAAATCATTTTAATATAGTGTTCTTCTAATTGTTAATCATTCCTGAATAGATAATGCTTGCAATATTTTTGAAATTTAATGAAATGCAGCTAACATCAAATATAAGTAAACTACTTTATAATAATAAACAAATTAAGATATTTCTGTCATTTAGAAATGGTTATTTTTTAATATTATTGCTATATTTTCTTAAATTGTTAACCAAATAAACGTCTTTAACTACTTATAAGTAAACTACTTTATAATAATAAACAAATTAAGATATTTCTGTCATTTAGAAATGGCTATTTTTTAATATTATTGCTATATTTACTTAAATTGTTAACCAAATAAACGTCTTTAACTATGATTTTATCGAGTATCGTAATTTATTAATACCGTATTTGGCTTACTTTATCTTACTTTTGAAAGAAATTGAGTTTTGTAAAATTTTGACCCTCTGTGTTTCCATTAATAGTTTTTGAACTTATCAGTAGATTTTCATGAAAATGAATAATGATGTTCTTCCATTATTAATGTCTAAAGATCATCAAAATCAATAGTATATGAATCAAGAATGATTTATATAACCTAAATAAATGAAGATATAACCTTTAAAATCAAGGAAATATCAATAATAAAGAAATAATTTGATATAATAATATTAAAGAATTTTTATTATTCATTATTGTTGACAAATAAGTAGATGATCTTTAATGCAGAAAATTTACTATTATAGGGACAGTCCAGGAATAGAAGTTATGTACATAATGTTCCAACAAAACAAGACGCGATACTTCATCTTCTCAGCCGCCATTTTGTATTTTCAGATTTCAAAATAGACGACTGAGTTTCTGCTACAAAACTAATTATACTGTATTTTACAATTGGATTCGTGGAAATTTTATGAATATATAAAATTTATTTATTGCAAATAATACTAATATTTCCAAATTTTTGATAATTCACGCTTAAAAGAGTTCATAATCTAGGAACTCGAAAACCAAGAACTACTTGTATACGCTGTTTAAAATAAGATATATCACAATTCCAGAAATGACGAAAACACTGCAATTTATTAGAAATAAAAACTGATTTCATAAAAAAATACAAATCTAATGTTATTTTTAATGTTACTGAATTTCTGTGACAGATACATATTTCGAAGCTGCTCTTACAACTGATACTGGTATTGATTATAAAACAATATCTCTTTTATTTAATTATTTTTATGAACTGAAATATTAAACTTGAAAGAATTTTCCTTTTAAAAAATTATTTCTCAATCAAAACTGATCAAAACTTATATAACAAAATCATATAAAAATATTTTCTTAAGAAAAATTTATATGAAATAATTAATTCAGTAATAACGAATTTCAAAACTTTCTAGTTAATGGATGTTTACATAAATTTATTTTAGATAATTTTTTTCCTACATCGGAAAAATTTAAGTAGTTTTGTAGTTCAATACTGTATTATTAAGCTTCATATATTTAATTTCATACATAATTTATAACTTAATTTTCGAAAAAAAATATACAGTGAATTCCGCTTAATAAATTTATAAAATTATTATTATTTTTTATATATATATTTTTTTTCAACAGAATTCAAATTAATTTAAATAAATCTGCTATTTTTTTCCTTTTATGATAATTATAAACGCCATAAATTTTGTTTCCAAACTCATAAAAGTATCGCATTTTTTTTTTAAATCGAAATTTAGGATGTTTATAAAGTTTTATAAAAAATTTTATGTTCTAAAGGTGATAAAAACATTCTGTAAAATGCAACAGAAAAATAATTTATTCCAGTTTTGGCATATTTAATTTTGTTTTAAGTTGCTAACTCAGGAGCTTCAATAATGGATATTCTTCTATTGATGCCATTCAGTTTAGTTAGACGAATAAATAACCAAAAATAAAAATAGAATTAAATTAATCTTTAGGCCTACAAAAAAACTGAAATAAATTATCTTTCTGATGCATTTTACAGAATGTTTTTATCTCATTTAGAACGTAAGTTATTAAAATTTAGAACTATATATATTAGTTATAATTATATGAGTGATAAGAAAGAAATCAAATGAATTTAATAAATTATAAATAAATGCAAAATATTTAAAAAATTTAAATAAATTATTTATTAAATCTAGATAATTTTTAAGCACTTCTAAAGTGTAGATTTTAAATATTACGTGACCAGTAACTTATATATTCAAATTTATATCTTCAGATGCTGGAGTGTTTGATGCTCGATGGAAGATGGAGAGGAGAACGATACATTTGTTTGTTTGCTTCATTTATTCGCTATTTTACTGGAAACTACTAAAGATTACAGTGAAATATTTCAGATAAAGTGTATAAAAAACATTTATGTATTTTTTTAATCATAAATATTTTTGTTTTATAAGTTCGATTCAGATTTTAAGCTAATTTTATAAATATTATGTTTCATAAATGCTTAATTAATTTTTTAACTATGAGAGATGATAAATATCGAAGCAAATCTTCAAATTTAATTGCTTTACATATTAAAATTTTCTCAAATAATAATTTATTTTGAGCAGCAAAATCGATGCCGCAGTTTAATGCCCTTTAATAACAGATACAAAAATCTTCGTAATTTCTTATATTAGTAACGTTTGATATACAGAATATCCCGAATTATTTTTTGTATATCTGTCTTGATGCCTTAAAAATAAACGAGGGCAGTCTACAGTTCGCAGGCCTGTTGATAGTTCGATTGGGGAGGAAAAAAAATGCTCTTTTTTTTTTATCAAGTTTACTGCATCCTAACAAGATGGTGGCGAATCATTCGCTCGGAACATTTAATCAAGTTCGATCTGGACCAAGTAAAACTCTATTGACATTTCCCTTGTAGCCTAACTCGGGTCTAACGTCAGCCATAATAACCCCGGGGTAAACTCACGCTAAGATACAATTATTGCTCTCATAGCGTAACAACTAACAACGACGTCAGAGCAGACATTCGGACTGGTCGTGCGAATTATAACGCAATTTATAGCGCATTAAACATTATAATAATTATTTTTTATCTGTCAAAGTTTGGATAACTGATTAACGAATTATATAAAGTACTCTTGCTATTTTTTTGCAGATGCGTATATCAATTAAACGGCGCGATGTTTATAAGAAAATAAGAAGTTAGAGTAGGCACTTAGTCCCAATATAAATTCTTATAAACATATTTGAGATGGAAGCTAAAAATGACACGTGCACAACTTCCAACAATACACAGTTAGGCAGATAATTCTCTTTCATATCTACCTAACCTTCGGCCTTCTGGACTCCTAATTAGGGATTGCAGGAAGAGACAGACGAGTGCGGAGCAGTCCTCCCCCGTGAGACTTCACTGACTGCGGTCACAAGCGGATTAGGTTAAGAATCCGCGACGCTCATTAAGCAAACTTCACAATGTAGTCATATTAGCATGAAGCACATCCTAAATTGCCTTAATCGGATAGTCGCCTAGGCTCCCCGATTTGGTACCACTCACAGCAATAGAATTACCTGGAACGGAGAGAATGAGACGAGTTCAGAAGCTTTTATAAGCCATTGAACTCCATCAGGGGAACTAATATAAGAACGATGTTTGCTTAAGGCAGTTGGTAAAAAAATGATTAGAATTTTCTCTTTCCCCAGATAAGAAACGTCATTTCTTTTGCCTTCTCCTTCTGATAAATCTTAACATGCGATGCAAATTTATCGGCTTTAATACGTCTTTTAAAAAACTCAAATTAATGTACCCTTTTCAGATTTAGGAATTAATAAATAATTCATAGTTTTTACTAATATTTTTTTCGCTTCTTGCAATGTTATGTGCGCTGTTAAACGGATGCATTTGCTACGCAGTCTTTTTTTTTTAATTTGAATTATTGCATCTTCATTTCTATCGATTCAAATCCTATAAAAAATGATTGTCGTAATAATACCCTGCTTGTTTTGCTTTATGTTTAAACGATGACATCATTTTCTCTGATATTATTAGCTGTTTGTCTATCCGACAACGAACTTGACTTAATAGTGGATTCAACGTAACAAGTTATTGCGAACTTGTTTATAAAGAACCAATTGTCTATTACAAAAATGCAGGAAGTGACATAATAATAACTTGTTTATAAAGAACCAATATCTATTACAATAATGCAGTAAGTGACGTAATAATATCTATTATAAAAATGTTAGAAGTAAAGTAATAATGTCTATTCATACATCCATGTATCTATTAGAAAATGTCAGAAGTGACGTAACTATCTCTATTACAATAATGCAGGAAATGACGTAATGGTGTCTATTGCAAAAAATGTCAGAAGTGACGTAACAATGTCTATTACAAGAAAAATCAGAAATGACGTAACAATTTCTATTACAATAATGCAGGATGTGACGTAACAGTATATGTTATAAAAAGTTAGAAATAACGTAATAATGTCTATTCATACATCCATCTATTTAAAAATATGTCAGAAGTGACGTAATTATGTCTATTATAATAATGCAGGAAATGACGTAATAATGTTTATTTCAAAAAATGTCAGAAGTGACGTAACAATGTCTATTACAAAAAATCAGAAGTTACTTAACAATTTCTATTACAATAATGCAGGAAGTGACCTAACAATGTCTAATATAAAAATGTTAAAAGTTACATAACAATATCTATTACAAAAAATGCCAGAAGTGATGCAATTATATCAATTATAAAAATGTTGGAAGTGACGTAACAATATGCGAATTATAATTATTATTAATAGCGTAACAATGCGTTTTAATATAATAATAATCAATTGTAAACTATTAATAGTGACTTAACAACACCTATAATCTATTACTGAATTATTGGTAATGATGTAACAATGCATAGCGATAATTAAATTCATAACTATTACTGATTACATTATTGTTGATTATTCGTGCCAAAAGTGATTTTTTGCCATTTAATTTTTTTATTATTTTTTAAAATTATTTAATCACGCATAATTTTCAATTAAAACTTAAATTAAAGAAGTAGATGAAGTAGATAAAATATTAAAGTGCGGATAACAAATATATATATATATTTTTGCGAAAGTTTTGATGGCTTTGGGAGTTCGTCGCCTGTCGAAAAATTCCTTTGAAATTGCAATACGTAATGGCTGTTAGAGAATAACACATTTGGAGATTTCATTTGACTGAATGGGAGATAATTAATCTGGAAACTACCCGAGTGTATAGCATTGTTATTCTTCAGTAGCCTATTTATATCCTTTGATACTCGTGTAATCTATGGTTGTAGACAAGTGTAGGTTATCGATTGACGTCACTCGCATGATTCATACCGTTCGCCCATTAACCAGATATAGAAAATTTTTGCCGTTATGATTAACTTAATGTTTACTTTCATTACCAGTTATTACTGTTACTACCGGGACATATATATATATCGCATTATATATATATATTTTTTTTTACAATTAAATCAATTAAATAATAATCGATATACTACTTTAAGTGTGTTTATTATTAATGCAAGACCTCACTTAGCGAAATTTCCTTCTAATAAACTTTTAAAAAATGAGAAAAATCCCTTTTCCAATAAACAAAATTAAGGTTTATAGATGGTCCTACGTAACCGAGTTAATGCAATTTTTCTCATAAATTAATAACTCGCAAGCTACAATCTATATATATACCATACTCATATTGTATGGATAAAATATTAGATTAATGTCCAAAGAAAACAATTTCAAAGATGAAACAAACACGTTAAGTGGATAAATTCATTATTTTTATAAGCGCAACCATCCATTAGATAAAAATCAAAATCCCGTAACTCTCGAGTAAATCAAGTTCAAAAATGTATAACTTTTATAAAATTATAATAAATATAGATCATATGCATATCCTGTACAGATTTATTAATAATTTATTACTGGAAGTGAAGTAAATCTATCAATTTTGTATTATATTTAACCAATTTTTCCCCAAAGTAGGCCGATCTATCATCTTCGCTCGTATAATTAGTATGGATGAATGATTGAATCTATATAACTGATGCCTTCCATATATATATAGTAAATTGATAACTATCATTTTATGGTAAAACCGTAATTTGGAAAACTTAATCGAGTGATATGGTGTCGTGTACGTCATACCGAACTACGGAATTAACTTGTAAGCAAGTAATCGAGTTGTCATATTCCTTTTAAAAATTGTCACCGGTTAACGTAACCGGTTGTGGCAATTGCAAAAACGCGAAGAAATCGAGTAATTGTAACGCAAATATGTATTATTAATAATCGTCGATTAATTGCAAAGGATAATTTTCTCGGTAAATGACTTACCTTTCGCTGTAATGTAAGCGAACTATTGGAAAGCTGGCATGTGTGAAAGCTTTTTAAATGACGTGGCTTATTTGAAGGACGTTAATTATTAAAAAGAGAGAGAAATCAGTACATGACTCAAAAGCTGTTTCCAAATTGCATTTCTGCACAAATTTTATTGTGATGAACATCAGCCACGCCTCTGTCTCCCTACCTGTGAACGGAAACGATTGCACTTTATATCTCCAGGTATTAAGCTGATTACCTGTCACTTCTCATTATATCGAACGTTTAGGATATTTCAATCTAAAACTAATGATCTTATTTAATTAATTGTTGATTGTTCATTTCTTTGTTTCTCAAATCTTGACGAAAACAACAGTTCCTGATCTAGCATCGAGTCGAATTTAGTCGTACTCGATCGAGTAGAAATTATATTTTCGATTATTATGCAATCGTAAACATTTTTAATAAATAAATCGAGTCGTAATAATTCCGAATATCAAACTCTTCTTAAAAAATAATAAAAAAAAGATTATAATTAATATTTTTACTTAATTTTTACGCAAATAAGAGCGAAAAAATATTAATTTTTGATATATAAGTTATAGAAGTTAAAATAACTTTTTAAATGAGAAATTTAAATAAAAAAATTTATTAATTAACTTACTATTATTTATTTTGCTAATAAAATTTAAATTAAAAGTTGCAAAAATGGTCAAGAAAATAATTTTTATAGCTAAATATCCAAAGAATATTATGAGTCATGAAGTGGTTCAGTTTCAAAAAATAAAAAAAATATTAAAAATTTTATAAAGTTGAATTAAATAGATTATATAGTCTTCTCTCATTTTTCTATGAAAATTTTTCTACTATTAAAAATAAAAAAAATTCATCTTAAAGACTGAAAATTGCTAGAAACAGCCATAAGAAAGAAATGATTTTTTTTTTTTTAATCTAAATATTATGTTGTTAATTTTTATTTTAAATAAAAATAGTTTAAATATATTTTTAATTTAAATCAGTAGATATTTTAGTTATATTTAATTATAACTTTCAGTATAATAAATAATAATAACTGTAAAACTAAGTAAAGTAAGTACTGATCAATCTAGCTTTCAAAAAGCTAGATTGATCAGTACTCATTACATTAAATAATTTTTTTTTATTCTCCTTTTTTAACTTATAGCGTTAAATTATGAACTTTATCACAATAGATAATAAGTAATTAAGTTAATTAATCAAAAATTATGCAACCATTACACTTAAATAAAATTAATGATCGAAAAAAATTCTTACATTAAATCTCCAAATTCTAATATTTTAAACACTAAAATAAATTATTTAATTAATTTATTCATTTTTGAAATTTATAAAAAAATTAAAATTTATGTAGTTAAGCCTTATTTATATCATTAAATAATTTTTTTTAATGTCACATATTTTTTTTTTTTTCGAATCGACAAACGTGGATAAAAATGATAAATCTCGACAGAATTTACATTTATTTTTATTTATATATATATGTATAGTATGGCTATACTACCTTCAAAAAATATTTTTCATATCCACAAAAAACTAGTGAAATCTTCAAAGAGGGGGATAAAAAAATCGATAGACAATGTCAATTGACTTTTTCATGCTAAGAATTATTATTATTATTATTTTTTTTTTCGTGAAGAATATGGTGCAAAATTTAAAAAAGGTGAATTACAAAATTAATTATGCAGTTGAAGAGTTTGCTGGTGGAAATGAGAATCGTTTAAATTAAAAATTCTCAAAGAAAAGAAATTACATTTAATTAATCGTAGCTCGGTACCAAAAAGAATAATCGAGAGTTCGATACAAAAAAAAAAAAATCGTGGAAGTAAGAGTGTTGATTAAATCACCAGCATACAGAGAGATATCTGTCGATTTATTGCTATTAAAATGGTATCAAAATAATTACTCGTATTATCAATCTAATATGGAGTGAACATGTTTTTAATGATTTCTTATAAAAATATTGCATAATACCTACTATAAAGTTTGTGAAACATATTGTTAAAAAAATTACTTTTAAAGTTTGAAATAAGATATGGATATTAAAATAAAAATAAAATATTTTAGAATATTAAAAATTTTACATACTTTTACGACGAGATTAAATATAATACTCCATCAAAAAGAAATATATCAAACTCGATCATACTATACAATGCCATTAAACCAGTTGCTAGCTTAAGCAAGAAGAATAGGTTAGCCATCACGTTATAGAAAGCTAGAAACATTCCAAACGAACAGATAAAGACACCATATTTCGGCAATTCAGAGTCAAGTTGCCATTAATTCCAATACATGCTTATTTTCTGCAAGGCAATATTACTTAAGGGTCGACCTTAAACAATGCTTTTGGAAGCAATACGTGATTACACTTCCAATGTTCGAAACTTTTTATTGAATGAAAGAGCATCTCATCAGATATTTCCGAATTTGGCATGCACATCATGTTTTGTTTTGCAAAAGCATACATGTTTACTCGCAGATTAGAAAACCTAAATATTATTTTCGATAATTTTTATATACCGAATTTTCACTAATTATCTATAAAACCGAAAATTAAATACAGTATATTTTCGGAATACGTTTCTCTTGACAGATAATCGTCACTACGTACGTTTACTTCCTAGACATGCGCAACTATTGATCTTCTGGACTTGCTAGCGTGACTTTTGGGACCTCCAGTATTGTTTGTTTGCGTGGAAAGCTCTTTCAAACAAGAAACTAATTGTAAAACTTAGTAAACTTATACGAATGTTTTGTTATATGTGTTTGAAGTAAATATATATTGATCTAACTAAACCTACAAAAAATTTGTTGATTTAGCTATTTTAAAAAGCGATTGGATATTGCTAAATTTCATTTTCTCATCTTTATACAGTGTTTTTATCATCCTGCCGATTTATTATTTTGCTATTTTGAAACATGACTAAACTAAAATAGCATGCAACTGTTTTTTATTCGAATATTGAGAATTTTGATGCTTTTATATACCTTATGATTTTTATATTTGATATTGATTATCGCTGTGATAAAATAAAGTATTGAAGTTAAAAATAATCTACAGGGAAATTACACTTATAGAATAATTGATAATACACAATAAACAATCTCGAATGAGATTATTTCTAAGGATAGAAAGATGAGAACAAATTCGATAAGATAATAATCATTATTTAATTAAGCATTATTTGAGATATAAATATGATTAATTGATCAGGTAATATTGTAACAATATTTAGAACACTCAAATATATATCATCAGGAAACAATCAGTTCAGTGGATTAAATATTTCTTTAGTTCTAACTTTATTTATTATTCAATATATTCTTCTCATGGAAAAATCAAACCATATCTCTGAGTTATATATTAAAAAAATTCTTTTTTTACATAGTTCTTTATTTATTATTCAATATATTCTTCTCATGGAAAAATCAAACCATATCTCTGAGTTATTTATTAAAAAAATTCTATTTTTACATAGATTTTTTTAGCATAGAATAAAACTTTTTTTTCTTATGTTATGTCATTGAATAATTCTTTATTTCTTAGTTATCCACATATAAAAGCATTGTTTACATTCGTTTCAAACTTTTGTCTGTATAATAACAAATTTACTTTTCGTATTCGAAAACAGTTTAATTATGAATAAAAATATAAATTTATTTACTACGAGCTATTATTAATTCTAAAAAATATTTCTCCGCATTGGGAAAATTTAAAATTGATTATTTACTGGCAAAGATCAAAATTCAGTTTAGGTTTCGGTGGAATAAAACGAAATCTTTTTGTGTCAATGGAAAGTGTGAGTTGCGGTTAATGGCATTTGAGAAGTGTTTAAATTGTGGCCTTTTATAGCTAAATGCATTTTTATGTAAAATCTACTATATACACAACAAAGAGCAGAAAGGAGTATCGACATTATGATAATATTGTCCATCTGCTGCTGAATTTTTATTTCGTTTACATAAGTCTACATAGAATTATCAAGCAACTTTTTATTCAATACCTAGAATTTTAATTTTATATATGCGTAGATGTTTATAAAATCATTATTGATATATACACAATAATTATCAATATATACTCGTATTGCTGTTATGATACATAGACCGTAAACATGCAAAAAAAAAAAAAAAAATTGCTTAAATTTAATCAATATATACTCGTATTGCTGTTATGATACATAGACCGTAAACATGCAAAAAAAAAAAAATTGCTTAAATTTATGTTATAGAGAAATGCCAAAATTAGTTGTTTCTAACTTTAGCATTTATATGTCATATGTTTTTAAACATTTCAATGACATAAAATCGTTGTTTACATGATGAAATATATCTATAGGTTAACGTACAGAGAAATCCATCAACCGAAAAACAACAGAAATATGGTTGACAGGTGTCCTAAACAATGTAAAGTCATCGAAGTGTAAAGTCATTCGTTCTATATCACCATACAACGACAGACGATAGGCTTAATGTTCCACAAGACTTGATTCGTTGTTCCAAAACAGAAATTGATTTCACACCGAATTTCGAAAGTTTGTAGAATCCGTCAGAACAAATATTTCTTAACACTACTTCACAACATAAGGAAAAAAAAGCAAAGTCTCCTCCCAGTTGTCATTTTTCAAACAACAATGACAGCAGAGGAATTTATAGAATATGTTATGATACCAGAGAACATATTTTTATTATCATAAGAAAATATTTTTTTATATATATCATATATACACACTGTAAAAGTTCAAGCTAGAAAAAATATTAAAGTAATCTTTTGTTTTAATAATTCCCGATCTAACGCTAAAAGAATAATTTTATTATTTTGTTTGTTGTTGAAAGAATTCATATAGAATGCGTATATATAACTATTGCTTTATCCGATAGAAATATTAGTGTATATTGAACATATCTTTGTTAGGATCCCCAGGGTCCCGAAATATCTATAGTACCAACAACACATTTTTCTATTAGTTGCTTGCATTCTCTTGAGGATGACCATCTAAGCAGGATATTGTTATCTCAGATAGTTGCATCAGACACTAGAACAATTTTATTCCGAGCTTAATAGCAACAAGCTAAGGATTGACACGACTTTCTAAGCATATTAGTTTTCTGTTCAATTATTAATAATAATAAAATATCTGATATAATTTCCAATGCTAATAAAAATAAATTGATGATAAGTAAAAATCAATTGCTGCGGTTTAGTATTTACTACATAACTAACATTTATTTAATATTCAATCGATTATAAAGGATTATTTTATTTAATTTATGATATGCATAATTTTTTGTTTGAGTAATTAACGTAATAATAGATTTTTTGAAGTGTTTTTTATGGATAATTTTATCCGATAAGACCGAAACGAGTTTTCATTTTTTTCAATCACGTAATTTAGGATAATTATCTTTCTAATTAAAATTCTGTTATGTTTTCTGTTGCAATAATACATACGTGCTATGCTGTAGCCATCTGAAAATATTAGCATCGCTTATAAAAATTGTCATAATATCCATTTATAGACCATTAATTATAATGCAATGTGCATTTACTATTGCCATACATTGGTGTTCTCCTTATTAATGGTTTATTAGTAATGCACTTCGTGGCTAAGATTTCTTGTCAGTAAGATTAAAGTCTATGAAAATGTCATTTTTCATCTGTGAATAATCCCTGCTGTTTCTAGTGACAGCAAATGAGATATTGAGAGATACGACAAGACTGCGTGATGTCTTGGATCACAGTCCTCTGACAGTCTTCAATCGATACAGATCTTACCACGCCCTCATGATCAGAACCAACTAGGGTCGGAATTAAAGTAAATTTGATTTTCATGCACGAGAACAGATTGACATCTAATTTGTAACGGTTGGAAGAAAGTTTCGGTATTTTTGAAATCATTTCGACAAATTCGTATTTTCTCATTATCTCTTCTGTAAGTTTATAAATATTCTCCCCGCATAATCATCCCCACTACGTTCATGTCAGTGAATTAAATACCTTCCAGTGATTCAAATGAAAATTATCGAAATCTCTTCAGTCAAAATGAAATTCTATTCCGTATTAAATTTTTCCACTTTTAAAATGTCAATTTTTTTTTTCGATATTCAACAAACTTCAAACTCATTAAATTCAATAACTTATCTAGATTCATTCATAGTCATATTTATAAATATATCAATATTTATTTTTCATTTCTTTCAACGCGATTGGTATTATTTTTCTTTTTCACAGTAGAGAAATTCTTTTCAGAAATAATTATTGTTATAGAATTTTTATTTAATAAATTGTAATAACTTTTTTGAAAATTTTAATTGAAAATTATTTAGATTCATAAAATCTTTACTTATGAATATTTGTATTTTTTGTATTTTACTTGTATTTATCGAAATATTATTATACTGTATACATCAAAAATTCTTCTCAAATTTAGATGAATATTTAACACATTATTTCAATTAATGAATGAAACGATTATTGTAATAATTACTGCATTTTACGAATTTTTATATTGCTGATAATATAATCATTAATTTATTTAAGAAATTTTTTGTATTTTATCATTTGGATGAAGGTAAAAAATAAATAACATGAAAAACGTGCTTAATGTTATTCAATAAGACATGTTTAATGGTGCATAAATTGGCTCTCAAATATTTTCAGGACATTTTTTTTTGTTAAAATTATGAAGAAAATATGTATATAAACATTTTTCGAAAGAAGTTCCTCACTGAGTGTTGAGTGGTTTTTTTGCTTCTGAAAGTATTCATAGAATACTCTTGCAACACCAATTTATACGTCAATTGATGCTTCAATTATATAGATTGTCGATACTGTTTATCAATATCCCTGAAATGTTTGCAACTGTAGAAACTTCCATGTAATGTAAGCTATTTGTAGATTTTGTTACAGGAATATTCTAAGGATATTTTCAGAAGTACAAAGCCACTCATTTACTCAGTAAAGAGCATTTTTGAAGCATTTGTTTGCATAAACGAGTAAGATTAGTTTTTATAAAGAAGAAAACGAAAATATTTGACAAAAAATTCATATATTTTATCCTAGATAACCTATATTAAAATATTGTTAATCATCTTCAAATCATACATTATTGATCTCTGAATAATAATAATAATAATAATAATAATAATAATATTAAATGCACTCAACTGTTTACTTTATAATTTATTATTATAATGAATAAATATTTTATTTTCACTTTGAACTGAATTTTTTAAGGAAATAATTTATATAAAAAATTTAGCGCGAGAAATTCGTGGAACCAATTATTCGCGCTAATCGAGGCCTACCTGTATTTTCTCTGGCATTTTTCAAAAGGGTCTTGTTTGGGCTCTTTTTTATTTATTATTTATCTTAATGATTTGTTATTTTCTCTAAATTTATCTTTTCCTACTGTTAATATATATTCTTATACTGATGATATAAAAATATTTCATAAAATTGGAGTTTTGGATGACTGTAATTGTCTTAATTC
This sequence comes from Olivierus martensii, assembly GCA_000484575.1. Classification (NCBI taxonomy): domain Eukaryota; kingdom Metazoa; phylum Arthropoda; class Arachnida; order Scorpiones; family Buthidae; genus Olivierus; species Olivierus martensii. The sequence goes on along the minus strand of AYEL01056797.1, from coordinate 37,013 downwards.
TGCTTTAAATTTTATTTCTCAATGGTTGTTTGATAATGGCTTGAAATTAAATGAGGATAAAACAATATTTACATCTAACACTTTTTCTAAGAGGATTTCCTATCCTTATATTTTGAATAATAGACATATAGTTAAATACTTGTCTAAAGGATTTGGTTGTATTCTTTTCTGATAAATGTAAGTTTGACCAACATATAAATTATACCATATGGAAAACTTTTAAATTATTGGGATTTATTGTGAGATTTACAAAGAATATTAATAATTCATTTATTCTGATATATTTATTTAAAATTGTTGTTCATCTTTCTGTTGAATTTGCTTCTTCGGTTTGGTTTCTCCATCTAATGATTTTATAGGTTTAAACAATACAGTTGAAGAAATTTCTAGATTTGTTAAGATACTTTTATTTAGAAATAATATTTCTTATTATCAATCTAAATATAGTTATTGGCTACAAAACCTAAATATAAAATCCCTCAAACATCATAGGAATTTACATGATGTCAAATTGTTTTTGAAAATATTAAATGGAAATATTAATATAACATATTTTAATGATTTCCTACTTTTTAATCACCCAGTATATGATTTTCAGGCATGTAGTATTTTTTATATTCCTTATTCTAGAACAAATATCAGAAAATTTTCTTTCTTTATACGTGCTATTTATTTATATGAACAATCTTTTACATATTTAACTCGATTTCTGTTTAATTTCTGTTCTGTTTATACAATGATTATAGCAAACAATTTTATAATATGATAAAAAAAGAATCAAAAAATTAATTATTATTATATAAAACAGATTGCTTAATTTTATAATTAAATATATTTGATTATTAATACAAATCATAATATTTATTATTAAAATTTTAAAGAATTTATAGCAAAATATTTTCATACTAACAAGAAGTTCTAGTCCAAAAATACTAAGAATTATAATTCCAATAAATTTCAAAGTATAATTTCTTCTTTCAATATAAATTTGTGTCTGTTTTATTAAATCCCACCTGAAATATTAAGAGAGTTATCAAATACATACTTTCAAAAATACATTAAAAGTTGAGAAAAATAAAACAATTTTTTTTTAATTAGTAAATAATCTGTTACCTGCAAAAAATTAAACCCCAAAGAAAAACAGGTGCTAAAAAGTATATATAATACATGGGCGGTGAATTTTGTTCTGAAATATTTTAGATAAATTTATATTTTAAATATATTAAACATAAATTCAATTAATAAATTTTAACAATAATACTTATATATAACAATCAAATTTTTGGTAAAATAAAATGATATTTCAATTATAATAGTTTTATATGAGTTCTTTTCTGTAAAATTGGATATTTATAAAAAATTATATTTCTCCTGTAAGGATGCAACCCGCAAGGTACTTTCCAATCAGTAGAGACCAAGTGTGTATGACAAACAGAAACAAATTATACGAGATTTCTTTTCGATTAAACCCCAAAGAAAAACAGGTGCTGAAAAGTATGTATAATACATGGGCGGTGAATTTTCTTCTGAAATATTTTAGATAAATTTATATTTTAAATATATTAATCCAGTGGGAACCGACCTTTACTAAGCAACTCTTACTTGTGTCTTTTCTTCCTTTCTTTTCCTTGGTAATGACAGAGGGCCGGCTGCGAGGGGATTTGGAGGAGGCTGGCCATCTTTCCTTTCTTTCTTTGTTTTCGTTGGTGATGGCAGAGAGCCAGCTGGGAGGGGATTTGGAGGAGGCTGGCGATCTTTCCTTTCTTTCTTTCTTCCCTTAAGGTCGGTTCCCACTGGAGTCCTTTTCGTCCGTCGCCATCTGGGAGTCTTCATTTAGAAGTGATCACGTGACCGCTCTTGGGTGCGAACGCGCCCATTTAGTATAAACACCAAACAGATATCTAATTGAATACAGGTATATTCTGATGAACAGATATTTAATTAAATACGCACAATTAAAACGAATGCCGTTCACGCTGCTACGAGACTTTAGCAGACGATATTTTCCAGATGCAGCCGTTTCTTGCGAAAGCTGGATGACGTAGGATGGATTCACATAGCGTCCGACTCGAGAATCGGATCCGACTTGTAGTCGTGTTTCTATAGTAACCGACCCGACTGATCCAACTATGCGTAGGAGTCGGATCGATTCGAAAAGTTTAATATTTCGAAATCGAGGCTGTACAGTCGGATAGCAGCCACCAATAAGAAACATCCATTTTAAAAGACATCGCTACTACGTAATTATTTAGTTTAATGCTTTTCATTAATTTCAGCAATAACAAATTCAATTAATAAATTTTAACAATAATACTTATATATAACAATCAAATTTTTGGTAAAATAAAATTATATTTCAATTATAATAGTTTTATATGAGTTCTTTTCTTTAGAATATGACAATATAGTTCCTCATAAATGCAATTTATTTATTAAAAAATATATTGGTTGTCATGTTACTGGCAAAAAGATCAATGCAAATATACTTATAGTGAAACACTATCTAATGGTTAATGAAAAAATCTTTTCTAGTTATCTGTTAACAATATCTTATGTCTGGGAGTCTGAGCAAAAAAGTCCTTACTGAACTGCGCAAACTCGGTGTCCGTCCTTCTAAATGCAATATAGTTCCTCATAAATGCAATTTATTTATTAAAAAAATATATTAGTTGTCATATTACTGGCAAAAAGATCAATGCAAATATACTTATAGTGAAACACTATCTAATGGTTAATGAAAAAATCTTTTCTAGTTATCTGTTAACAATATCTTATAACAGAATAGCACAGTATTAAATACATTATAAAATATATATATATATACAAGTAGTTCCTCACTTCATGAATTAATTTGCTCTTGGACGGCATTTAAAGCACGAATTATTTTCCATATACAATATTAAAAACAGGAATTCTCAAAAAATAAAATTTGATCATATTAATACTAAAAGAAACCAAAATTAGTTTATAATTGAACAATAAATTATGTATCTGAAGAAATGAAAGCCTTTAAAATCAAGCTACTATTATTTATAATGATAAAGAACTTATGTATACAATTAAAGAAATTTTATTCTTTATCCTTATCATCTGTTGATGATAAGGACGCAGACTCCCGAACGGAAACAGTTGGAAACGGACTCTAGTAGGAACCGATCTTAAGGGAAGGAAGAAAGAAAGAGAGGAAAGATAGCCGGCCTCCTCCAAATCCCCTCGCAACTAGCCCTCTGCTTTCACCAAGAAAAAGAAAGGAAGAAAAGGCCCAAGTAAACCGGTTAATGACGTCTTTTCTGACGTCACTATCAGTTGAGGTTGAGACGGAGTATAGGCAACTCTTACTTGTGTCTTTTCTTCCTTTCTTTTCCTTGGTGATGGCAGAGGGCCAGCTGCGAGGGGATTTGGGATGGCGATATTTCCTTTCATTCTTTCTTCCTTCTCTTAAGTTCGGTTCCCACTGGAATCCTTTTCGTCCGTCGCCATCTGGGAGACTGAGCAAATAAGTCCTTACTGAACTGCGCAAACTCGGTGTCCGTCTGTCGAAACCGAGTTTGCGCAGTTCAGTAAGGACTTTATTGCTCAGACTCCCAGATGGCGACGGACAGAAAAGGACTCCAGAGGGAACCGACCTTTACTAAGCAACTCTTACTTGTGTCTTTTCTTCCTTTCTTTTCCTTGGTAATGACAGAGGGCCGGCTGCGAGGGGATTTGGAGGAGGCTGGCCATCTTTCCTTTCTTTCTTTGTTTTCGTTGGTGATGGCAGAGAGCCAGCTGGGAGGGGATTTGGAGGAGGCTGGCGATCTTTCCTTTCTTTCTTTCTTCCCTTAAGGTCGGTTCCCACTGGAGTCCTTTTCGTCCGTCGCCATCTGGGAGTCTGAGCAAAAAAGTCCTTACTGAACTGCGCAAACTCGGTGTCCGTCCTTCTAAATGCAATATAGTTCCTCATAAATGCAATTTATTTATTAAAAAAATATATTAGTTGTCATATTACTGGCAAAAAGATCAATGCAAATATACTTATAGTGAAACACTATCTAATGGTTAATGAAAAAATCTTTTCTAGTTATCTGTTAACAATATCTTATAACAGAATAGCACAGTATTAAATACATTATAATATATATATATATATACAAGTAGTTCCTCACTTCATGAATTAATTTGCTCTTGGACGGCATTTAAAGCACGAATTATTTTCCATATACAATATTAAAAACAGGAATTCTCAAAAAATAAAATTTGATCATATTAATACTAAAAGAAACCAAAATTAGTTTATAATTGAACAATAAATTATGTATCTGAAGAAATGAAAGCCTTTAAAATCAAGCTACTATTATTTATAATGATAAAGAACTTATGTATACAATTAAAGAAATTTTATTCTTTATCCTTATCATCTGTTGATGATAAGGACGCAGACTCCCGAACGGAAACAGTTGGAAACGGACTCTAGTAGGAACCGATCTTAAGGGAAGGAAGAAAGAAAGAAAGGAAAGATAGCCAGCCTCCTCCAAATCCCCTCGCAACTAGCCCTCTGCTATCACCAAGAAAAAGAAAGGAAGAAAAGACACAAGTAAGAGTTGCTTAGTAAAGGTCGGTTCCCACTGGAGTCCTTTTCTGTCCGACGCCGTCTGGGAGTCTGAGCAATGAAGTCCTTACTGAACTGCGCAAACTCGGTGTCTGTCAGTCGAAACCGAGTTTGCGCAGTTCAGTAAGGACTTTATTGCTCAGACTCCCAGATGGCGACGGAAGAAAAGGATTCCAGTGGGAACCGACCTTAAGGGAAGGAAGAAAGGAAGAAAGGAAAGATCCCTTTATAAATATCCAATTTTAAAACGAAGCACATAACTTAGCGTATAAATTGTTTTAAAATATAAATATTGTATATCCATCATCTAATATCAGTTCAGTTTCTTAAAATACGCAATTAAATAAAACACTATTGATAACATTAATAACAGTATTTTATCAAAATTACTAATATTTATTTATCATATCAATAAATATATATATATAAACCTGGATAACCAATAATATAGTACATGGTAAGTATTTTCTTTACGAATTGTGCAAGAAATGAACGATTATAAAAGTTAAATAGCTATTTTTATTAGACCGATGAAGTGCGAAGACCAAAAATGGCGGATGAGCATACCTCTTATTTAGAGCCCTAGGATTAGGTAAAAGGGATACGAAAATCCTGTAGACTCCCATTAAACTGCTTTTAGTATCGCCATCTGGTAGCTGCATGAGCAAACTAAAAGCATTCCACAAAGCACACTCTCAGGTGCTTCATGTCAGTCATACTTTAAAGCACTGTTTATTATATTCAAACTTAAAACCTCCTTCACAGCTATTTTTTCACTTATATATATATATATAAAGTAAAATAATAATATTTACTGAAAACAGTTTTTTACTTGGAAAAGTAATTTTTATTTGTATAACATGAGTAAATTATAGTAGCCTACAATAAAAATCTACATTAAATATCAAAGGTCCAAAAATGCAATTTTTCAATTAATATTTATTTATTTCCAAAGTACCCAAAAAATTAATTGTTTTTATTAAAATAGTTTACATGGATGTCTTTCAAATGATTTATCATATTTTAATTGTGAATATTTCAATAATGTGTAATGTTTATATATTTTAACTTTTTTTGTTGAGTGACAATTTTTTTTTGCATCTGATAACTTTTCGTTATAAAACTTTACAAACCATAGAATCCTAATTTTAATAAAATAAAGTAATATATCATTTCTTATTTGATTTGATCAAATATTAATTTCACTTTCATCAACTTCAGACAGTAAAATAAACAGTTTTTGTTTAATGTCATGTTCATGTATGACATTAGTAATATTATTCAAAAACATACCTTCACATGTTTTAAATAACTGAAATTGTCAATTTTTTTATTTTTATGGAGAAATATTTTAATATTTTTGTTATCCGAAGTTCAACATAAAATACGAAGTAAAAAATTTTAAGAGTTGAAAAACACAACTAGGTAAAACTTTTTATTCGTATTTTATGTTGAACTTCGATTAATAAAAATATTAAAATATTTGTCTATAAAAATAAAAAAATTGGCAATTTCAGTTCTTTAAACTCAACCATGTAATAATGAATGAGAGTTAGCTGTTTTCAATTTGTTTTATTTCATTTTCTCTAGAAAAAATAACAGTGAAATTGTTATTTCCTGTCGAGTAATAAAAATATGCACTATGTTCATTATAATAATATTTTTAATCAACTACTCAATAAATTTTGTACTCACGATATTACCGTAAATACAAAAATAAAAAAACACAACTAGGAAGCTCTTATTTATTTTGCAAAGTAGGCTTTTGTGGCATTTAGAATTACACAAAATGTTATTCGTTTTGCACAAACATAATTTAGCTACACAATGCTTCGTCAATCGAAAGCGGGTTTAGCCCTATTTACTTCCATTGGCGCAGGCCTTCCTCAATGAGATTTGTTTTCCTGGCAGATATTCTCTAAAGAAAGAGGGCCACTTTTCACACTTCGGGTTTTGACTAGGAAAAACTAGAAATTCCGAACTTTGAATAAAAAATGTTCGGGGCTCCAAAATTTGGGTTTTGACTAGGAAAAACTAGAAATTCTGGACTTTGAATAAGAAATATTTTGACTAGAAAAACTAGAAATTCCAATTTTTTGAATAAGAAATGTTTGGCATTTCAAATTCGGCCTAGGAAATTCTAGAACGTCCAAGAAATGTTTGGCATTTCAAGTTCGGCCTAGGAAATACTAGAACATCCGACAAGCGTTAGGACGTTCTCGTTTTGACTAGAAAATTCTAGTATTTCCTGAATTCAGGTTTGCATAGGAAATTCTAGTATTTCCTGAATTCGGGTTTGTCCTGTAACATATACAAGAAACGAACGAAGCGCCTTGTATATGTTAGTACTTGAAATGAACTCAACTAATAATAAAAATGATGTTTTAATCTATTGAAAGTTTTAATTATAAAAGTTTTTTGTAATAAAACTGCCATAAGTTTCGTACAAACAATAATAACCGACCTTCCACTATCTACAACAAAGGAGAAATGAGTAACGTCCATGGTAACGCCAGGTACTGCCAATAGTGGCAGCAGCTTCGAATAAGCGAAGTGTACCATCTGTCTCAACTAATCTGTGTTCTTTAGCATCTCCAGTGGAGATTTCTACCAGCATTTTCTGAACTCATCTATAAATTACTGTACTTTTATTGTAAAGTTAAAATATATGGCGATATCTACATTATATTATTGAATTTTTTCTTATATTCGAGCTAATAATGTATTTTTATAAATAACTAATTAAAAATTAGTATGATTCTTCGATAAAAAAATTTTTGATTTATATATATTTTCCTCCGAGATCGAAATCGTTAATTGAAATTTTATAAAGAGAATTCATTAAATAATTGACAATTTATTATTACTATTTTTATTGATTAAATATTATAACATTAAATATGATAAATAACTTATCAAATTTTAGAGAATTTATTTATTTATTTTTGATATAATACATTTACAAAAAATCCTAATCGTATTAAATTGATTTAAAAATTAATTTTTATCAATTTTAAATCAGGCAATTTTCTATGAATTTTTTCGTAAATAATACCCATAACAAAACTTTATTTGAATCCAAGATCGTTGTTTGCATCAAATAAATTTAAAGTGTGCCTACTGATTAATAACATATAAAAGAATCAAGAAACATGCGTTATTATAAAATTATTTAAGTTCTTATCTATATTATTTGGATTTTCCTTATTTGTTTTTATATTTGTTTGAATGAAAAATATTACGTATAATTTTTAAAAATTTTTTTAATTTAAAATGAAATTTATTAAGACATGATAAAGTTATCAACATCACGACAAATAGGAAGATATTTTTATAGGAATATAATTTTTATTTTTTTGCATTCAAGATATATTTGCGAACGATGTAAACTGATTTTGTTCTATGATTAGTTTAACATTTGTAAAATGTTAAACTAATCATAGAACAAAATTGAGCACACACTTCTCACAATGAATTATATTGCGAAGAAAATTTCATATTAGCATTGTTTTTGTATGATGAGTACAATTTTACAAAGTTTAAATCAAGATGAAACTGACATCATTCTAAAAAACTCATCTAATAGATAAAAAAATGATCAGAGAATCGACCCTATAAGTTATGATATTACATTTATCTTCCTAGATTAATTAATCATTCATTGTGAGAAGCTAATAATATGGTTGAAACTTTATACAGTACTGACATTTTGCAGTCCGGCGAAGTCATAGACGGGCATGTTTTTATATTTCACAATCACTTCATCAACATTGGCCGATCCATGTGCCGGGTAATTTTGAAATTAACTATAACCATATTTTAATAAATTTAAATGCCTTAATTCAACCAGACGATACATCAGGCGGGATTTACATTATGAAGGTAAGAAGCGGAAGCAATAATCTTAATACAGTAATTTTTAATCCAAATCAACAATGTGCGCTGTCTTCACAAAATTATATTTATCAGAATCGAAAACCTATTTATAAAGAACAGATTGTTGTGATATTAAATGAAACTGAATTATTATTAATCTGTTTTGGTTACGATATAAAATAATAAATTTGAATTATTCAAATTTATTAAATTTAGTTCATTATATTTAAAATAAATATTAGTTTCTTTCTAAAGCTAAAGCCAATATAAAGAAAAAAAAAATACTAATAATTTATTACAGATTGATAGCTTATCTTATATAATTATCAATTTTATCCCCGTAAACAATGCAAAGAGGAAAGAAATATTCATAAAGAGCTTTTTATTTTTCATTTTTTTCAATCGTATCTTATAGCAGGTAACAGATATGAATAACTATTTGTCTGCCGGATTGGCCGCGTGAAAACGCTTGGGCTTTCCACTCTAGAAGATCCAGGTTTGATTTTCGACATCATACCTTTTGGAAAATATTATTCGTGGAGTCCAGGTCCAGCTCGTTGATCCCATCCTCTACAATCCGGCTGAAATCATGACAGGAGTGAACAGTCTGTGGATTGTTACAGCTCCACCACTTATATTGACTACCACTTATATTATCAAGACTGATTAGCTATACCACTTATATTATCAAGACTGATTGAAAAGTGGCGTTATCTATTGATAAAAAAATTAACTAATGTTATTTAATAACTGTAACTAATCAGGAGTAAGGAGAAAATTTGGAACTTCGCCATAATATAATTTCAATATAAATCCTGCTACGAAATGCGCTTATTTATAAAAGGATTAAGTTCTTTTACACTGATAAACTAGAGAAAGAAAAGAAACTGATCTTGGAGAGATTTTTTACTATAATCGGAGTTGGAAAAATGTGAGATAATACAATAAAAATAGGAATTTTAGGAAAGGAAAACGGAAAAAATAAAAATTTAAGAGTATAAGGGGGAGAAATAATTCTCTTACTATCAATTTTATAAGTTATCTAGAAGTCTTATCAAAAAACTTTTACCTTTAGATTAGATATAAGTTAAACTACCCTACTTAATCTACATTTAATCTTATAAATGGATAATATCTTACGAAAATAAACTGATAATAAACATTCAAAACTAAATCTATCAAATTTTGAAATATTATTTTTATTTATAGATTTAAGTATTAAGTTACCATATTTAATAAATATTAAATTATTGAATTTTGTTATTTTTGAATAGTATTTACAAAAAGACAATCATTTTGATACAGAGGGTGTATGTAAAAAGTAAAATATTGTCTACACATTCGCATTAAAAATTGGTGTTCAGCATTTCCTGAATGGACCATGCCGGTTTTTAAAATGGGCAAAATAATTAAATTCTTGGGTAAATTAAACAAAGAACCAAGCATGTATTAAACAAGTGCTGGTTTTCTGCATGTGTGCAAGGCCTTTTGTACTATGCAACAAAGGGCCAAGCACGTGCTTTACTTTTTGTTGCAAAGCAGGTGTTTAACACGTGTATATATACAAATACAATATATTGTATGTTAATGATATATCATTTATGAAATAAATTTTCAATTGTCTCATTATCAATCAATTATTTTTCAGTAATTATTTTTAATATGTGATTTATAAACAAAAACTCGGCAATGCGGGTATTTTAACTAATAAATTATAAGCCTCAAATAAATCTACGATATTAACATGATTTTGACATATAGTAATTTTTATTTCGCGCGTGTAATATGGAAGTTCTAGCTGGGGCTTTTTCCTCCGAAAACGAGGTTGGGATGAATATATGGTTCGAGGCGACGGACGGTTCGGTCCATATGGGGTCCCATCGCAGATCCTAGTGACGGATTTGGGCACTGCCAGCAGTCCTGGTTCCGTACAAGGACCCGCAAGTGAGACCCCAGTGACGGACGCGATAACCACCAATTGGTACGAGATAACCCCTTTAGGAGCCTTTTACTCCACGCGGGGTAGACGGTGGGCATATTCTAACCCCTTACCCACAGGGAGCATATAGTAAATTATCTATGTGTCTATAATATATATGATAATCAGATGCGCAATGATGTTTTGTGCATTCCAATCGATTCTGTGTTCTAAATTGGCGGAGAGTTGCAATTTTAAGTCGTTCTCGAAGGGCTGCGTGATTAGCCATCAAAGCAAATTGAATTGAATGTTTATTCGAAATTGAAAACTGGAAACCCAGAGGCACGATTACATAAAAATAAGCATCGTTTTTACTGACGCTGTTACCTTTTACATCGAAATCGACTGTTCTGTACTCATTAATACCTTCACAAAAGTTGATAATACGCTGCTCCAATAGACTCAATACTGACTTCCGACGCTGTCGTCAAGTGATGATTATTCACTTCCACTGTAACATATAGTATAAGTAGTCCTCGACTTAAGATGGGGTTCCATTACAATGTTGTTGTCGTAAGTCGATTCTGACGTAAGTTAAGGACTTTTTTTAATTTTTGATTTGTTTGTTTTGTTTTAATATTTTCATAAATTAGGCTTCTGTTTAATTTAAAACGGTTAAACTTTAACCGTTAAAGTTTTCCTCGCCTTTCTTTACGTTGGAATTTTCATCAGTAGTATTATTTTTCTTATTGGATGTGACAAGAGTTACGACAAGATACAATAATAAGGCTTTGCTTGTCGAATAATGGCGATGTTACGATGTATACAAAAGCGCGTACTTAAAAATTTATATATAAATATTTTTTATTAGAATATTTAATACAATATATGTTATATGTGATTCGTATAAATTATTTAAATATTGATTAATTTTTTATTAATCATAAATAAAAAATAAAGACTTACAAAAAATTATATTTTAATTATATCGTAAAGATTACTAACATTTTTTTTAATATAAACACAAACCAGATCATACTTATTTCACTAAAAATATATTAAGCTCAATCATACAATAATATATTGTAAAAATTAAAATATCACTTCACCGTAATGAAAGAAATAACAATTTTCGCAAATATAATTATTACAATTTCATCTATAAATTATGGAAAGCATAATAATTTGTTCTGTTTTCAGTTTAAATTTATGTTAATCAATCTTTATTTACAAAATAGCTATTATCAACAACATGTATTTATTTTTACTACTGTTTATATAACCAGCTTATTTGCTAATTTTAATTTGTTAAATGAATCTGTATTTTGCCAATTTTGTTTATTTTTAAGCTTTGCTAAATATTTAATTTAATTAATTTGTTCCAACAAATTTTTCGTTCTAATTTATAATGATTTTATTATTAGGAATAAGGAATAAATTTGATAAAATCATGATAATATTTGATAAACAAGAAAGTATTATGATTGGCAATATTAATTCTTTTTCTTTTTTTTTTATCTAAACAAATATAAATAGTATCTGATGATCAGATATGATGTTCATCAGATATAAGTTTTTTTAAGATAAATCTGTTTATCAGTTATAGTTTCCACTTGTATGATTGTTTTAATGCACTTATTCTACCAATAATGCCTTTATTTGTTTATAATTTATCAACTATCTTTACTAATTCGTAATTTTATTTTACTTTAGAAAACATGCATTTATTTTTTGGTTTTTTTAACAATAACTTATATTTTCGTCAAATTTCTTTCAAATTATGAATTTTAGTTGCTATTTTTTCAAGAATTTTTAAAGAAATTTGATCTGAAATTTTTCTTTCATCATTATTATATTTTTATTTTAATTAACTGCAGGAAATTATTTTATTTTCATGCATTAAAATAATTTGTTTAAGATTTATACCGAGTAATCAAGCATATATGATTGCTTAAAAACAAAATTTTCAATTTATCTAGTATAAGAAAATATAAAATTTGATAATATTTATAAATGTTAATTAATAATTTTTATCCTTTTTTGAAAATAATACGCGTCAAGAATTTAAACTTCTTTTTAAATTGTCTACGTCTCAAGTTTTACAAATAAAATTATTTTGGGAAAAAGATTATATTTGTAAATTTTTAAAATAAATAGTGTGTCCTAACATAAAATAATATTTTTTTTGAAAATAATACGCGTCAAGAATTTAAACTTCTTTTTAAATTGTCTACGTCTCCAAGTTTTACAAATAAAATTATTTTGGGAAAAAGATTATATTTATAAATTTTTAAAATAAATAGTGTGTCCTAACATAAAATAATATATTTTTTTTTATAACTTCTTTAATAAAAACGGGCTAATAAACATATTAAATCAGTAAAAAATACAAATATTTTTTAATATTTAAAAAAAATCGATGTAATATATTCTGCATTTATATTTTAGTTTTAATAAACTGATAATTTATAAGAAAAACGAGAAGCTTTCTAAATATTTCACGTAAAGAGAATTTTAAACTCTGTTTTAAGTAACTACTCTCCACATTTTCTAGAAATAATGACTTTATCCAAATATCAATATTTGGTAACTTAATGCGGATGTTTTAAATATTCCGTAAACTTTTATACATTAATTGATTTTTACTGTACTTTAAATATCACATATATACTGTTTCAAGGAATAAATTATTACTAGGCTTTTAAACAAATTTTTTTTGTGTCTTATGCCAAATCGAAAAAAAATTTTGCATTCGATAGTTTTTTTATCTTTAAAAATATTAATTAAAAAATAAATATGTAGTAGATAATCAGTTATAATGCTTGTCTTTCTATTAATTAAAAAAATTAAAGTTTCAATAAATAACTATTTCGATTAATTAATATATAAAGGGAAAATATATAATGATTGAGAATTAATGTACAAAATTACTCGCAAATTTTATCATTTAATGATTGTTGATGCTATGGATAATTAGATTGCCTATCAGTAGATTAAAAAATAATAAAGTTTATGAAAAAATTCAGGAAAGAATAAATATTTATTTTTCCTATTTTTCGCATTTTAAAACTGTTTTGGTATTTTTAGAGAGAGAATATTTTTCCTTTTCCATATTTTCAACGAGTGGCTGTGTACTGTAGTATCATTTCAGCGTGTCACCAGAAGGATCCGGGATCGATTTCCGTTGATCTCCATTCTTCTTCCCTTCTAGTCGATCTCATCATGGTAGGTTTGGCTAACCGGTGGTAAATGTTCCATCTGGCCTTTGGCGCTGTATAAACTATTGGACATTTTAAAAACAATCTAATATCTCGTAGAACAAATGATCAAATCTGTACTGCTTTGCTTTCTAACATCATAACGGCAAATCGAAATATTTCTGTATACAGAAATATGCATGTTTATAACTTGGTATGCGATTTACGTAAAAATAAACCATTAAATTTCTTTTTAAATTTTAAATATTTTAGATCAAATTTAAAATTAAACTGTTTCAGTTAATTTTTCAACATAATCATACATCCAAGCAATGCAATTGTATGTGCAGAAGGAGCAATGTGTCATGGTCTCTTAAATTTGCAAATTTTCAGAAATGTTTACAAAAAATTGAGTTTTATTATTTTGGTGAGAGGCCAACTTTGATTTTAATCTATCGATGCTATTGCCATTCCAGTATATTTAATTACTATTTTCAATAGTCTGAATCTAATTTTTGTTAAACAATCGCATCTATGTATTGCAACAATGTGTTGATTCAATGAACAATTTCAAAAGAAAATTTATAAATTATAACTGAGTCGTTTTTGCCTGAATCTGATAAATTTCCTCTAAGGACATCAAATAAAATTTTATTTCAGATTTTGTCATTTAAACATATCATCAATTAAAATCAGTGGAAAAATTATAAATTAAAATAATCAATTTAATCTTCAGGCGTTCTATCCAATTAACAGATTCCTTAATTTTTTTAAATTACTTTCAATGATCTTATCTATGAATGGCATTTCCAACTTAAAACGTTCACGGAAGAATTTTTCTTAATATTCTTAATACTGTTTTCAAGATTTTTTTTAAACATCACAAACTTCTGTTTCATCTCCTAAAAACATAATTAATATCGTCAATTGCGTGTTGTTGGATTCTTATCATCTTTCATCAATTAAAAATTATGAAAGGCGATTTTATTCTCCAAAAAAATTAGGTTTAAGCAATTTGAATTTAGAAATTTTTTAATTATATTAGAAATAGTATGTTTAAAAGAAATTTTATTTTAGTTTTTGAAAGCATGATAAAGCTTAAGTAATTAAGAACTTCTATAATTTTAGTAATTTTTTTAATTAATAGAATGTGATTTCATCTAGTCAATACGATTAATGGGTAACTCAATTTATTTGATTATAATTATCAATGTGTAACATATTAATTAATACTGATTTTTAAATTTATTATTTAAAAATCAGCGTTTCTTTGTGTTCTATTAAATATTTTATTTGAATTCTTTGATGTTGTATTCAGTTTTGTTTTAGCTATAAATATTTTCATAAATTTTTCCTCCATATTTTTTCTTATCATTCTTTTTAAAGTGCAATAAGTTACATGTTAAAATACATGATAATTTTAACATGAGATTGTTAAAGTTATCATGCATTTTAACATATAATTTTAACAATCCCATGTTATGTGTGCTCCACGTTAAAGTTATATACTCAGTTATCGTGTAGAGTTACAATCTCCATGTTGAAGTATATCATGTATTTTAACAAATTGAGATACATGATATACTTCCTTAATTTTTTAAATTATTTTCAATGATCTTATCTATGAATATCATTTCCAACTTAAAACGTTCACGGAAGAATTTTTCTTAATAATTTTAATACTGTTTATAGGGGAGACTTTAATATGGAGATTGTGAATAAATATACTCCTGTTTAGGAACTCCAAACTTGAGGATATTTGCAATAATTTTGACCTTATTATTTAAATTCTTCTATATTTTTTTGGCTACTCAAAATTTTGAGTAATTAAAATTGTTGAATTTATCTTTTCCTCGAACAAATTAAAAATTTTCGTTACTTTTTTCTTTACACTGTTATGATTACAGAAATTCAGTCTGGTGACTTATTTTATCATTATAATCTGATCGTTCAACTTAATGATATAAATAGAAGTTCAACGATTTGTTTGTTCCCCAATTAGAGATGTTGATCGACTCTGGACACTTCAAATCGTATACCATAACAATGATACTCACTGATTTTTTAGAAATGAAAGTTTTCTTTTGAATTTTAAATTTCTAGCCATTCATATGTACACAAATTTTATATACTTTAATATTTTTTATAAGCATCATTATTGTCTTTTTTCAAATTTTAGTTAAAATAATATGAAAGTATAGCTTAAAAGTTCAATTAATATTATAACTAGATCTTCAACTAACTTTTATTTATCCTTTTCGTCTTCAAGAATAATAAAATGATTTTGTTAAGTATATGCAAATAGGCTTTATATTCATTGAAACAGAATTTTTATTTGAAGTATGTTTAGCTATATCTTTCATGCAATACATGGCGGCATGTCGATAAATATTTAGTTGTCCATCGTTTGTCTTTGCTTTCTTTCTAGACTATATCGATGGATAAATAAAATATAGCATTTTGAATTGACGAAGGGGAAAATCTTAACGATTAATCTTGGCATAGTTCAAACAGGAAAAAAAATTTTTGAGTAATAAAAGTGAATTGAAAAATAAATTTATTAATGCAAAAGAACATAAACAGATACTGAAAAATTGAAAAAAATGAATGCATGATCTCTTCCTAAAGTTTGCCAAAATGTAATATATTTTGTCTTTGATGAAAATCGGTAAATATTGCAGAAAAAGAAATAAAAAACCCAACGACGTATTCAATATCCAAAATATATTTTCTTATAAGTTTTCTTGAATGTTGAATGTCATTCAAACAGTGAACCAACTTTAAGGAAAAGAGATATTTTTGACTATATTTGTCTCCATCATGTTTCAAGATAAAGAAGTTCGTTTCAGCAATAGCTATCGTTTTCTTCAGGATAACAGCTTCGTTATTGATAGTAAATGGAGCTTTTTTCGGCGATTTTCGAGATTAAAAAATATTATCTTCAAAAAGTTCATTTTTGCTTGTTTTTAATACGATATTCTGAAAAGCGATCATTGAATTTTTTCTTTTCAAAAAATAATTAACTAAAGAAAAAAAAAATATTTTGTGAAGACAGAAAATATCAGGTGTGCTAAATTTTGCTGTGCCCATAATATATTTTTATCTGCTATCTGTTAACTACTTCTATTTGAAATATATCCAATTTTCTACTAAAACTAGATATATTTCAGATAGAATAACCAAAACACGTATTCAAATCCATCATAGCATGATACTTTTATTAGATTTAGTGTAATAAATTATATTCAAGTTTTTTTTTTCCTTTTCTAGTAGAACGTCTGCCGGAGTACCAATCTTGATTAAATGTTAATCACCCGTTAGCAATAATTTTTAAAAATTTGTTTGGTTAAGATTATTACTAACGGAAGTGCACAAAAAAATAACATTAATCTGCTAGAGACTTAATAAATGTTACACGCATTGTACCGGTATAAAAAATATCAAAAATTTCATTTACATATTCGATTATTATTTTTTTTTAATTTTTTATGAGCTGATTAGTTAAATTTCATTAAAAATTTCGCCAAAAAAATCATACGCTTAATTCCGAAACATATTTTATAATACTAACAATAAAATTGTGTTTTTATTTTCTGTTATATATTTTATTATTTTTTCTGTTTAGTGTCTACTTTCTGCTAAATATTATAAAAATAATCTAATAAATCGAATAAGAAAATAAGATTAATGATTGTAAAGACAAGAAATTCATAATCGATTTATAAAGACATTTATATTAATATCCGAAAGAAGTTACTCATAATTTGATTTCCTCTAAATAATTTATTAACTTTAGAATTTTAAATTACGGTTATTATTTAATTTGTTTGGAGAAATGCCATTTAAATTCGTACAACTTCTAACAATAATAATTGTCTACGTCTACAAAAAAATAATTGTTAACGAAATCGACTGTTGACCAGGAATACAAAAGAAAAAAAAGTAAGCTAGTAGCCAAAACAAATGAAAGCAACAAACAATCACAGGATAACAGATGTTAAAATATTCCAGAAAGTTTCAGTAAGCACAGCAATAAAACTTGTACTGGTTGATGGCATTTTTAAAGTATTTGGACAACTTAGACGAAATTAGAGTTGCAGTAAATACATTTTAGATGTATAAACAACTTTACATCAATGTGAGATTTTTACGATCGAATTATTTAGCTCCAGAGAAACTACAATTGGATGTTTAAATCTTTTATGAAAGTAGAAAAACAATACTGTATTTATAAATTGTTTCAGGTTTATGAATTTTACACTTATTAAAGATATTCCGCAGGAGTGATTGTTGACTTCTGTATAGATTCTTATGTACAATAATCAGATTTTTCAGATGAAGAAATCCAAAATGAAATCTTATACAGATGCGATGCAGTACAAAGAAATTTCGGATTGGCAATAAACATATTACAATGGAATATGAATTTATATATAAAAACGAATGCTATGCAGTAATCTTAAATTATTATATTAAATATTTTTTTAATTAATAAACTTATGTTTCGAATGTTTTTTTGATTTAAAATGTTTACATATTTTGTAAGTATAGTTAATAAATTCATAAACAGCTTTGGTATATTCTAGAAAACTATATTTTAAAGCGGATAATGTGCTTTTATCGCGTAAATTCTATAATCTATTAGATATTAAGTATCAGAAATACATATTCGAGTGTTTGTTTTATTACATAATTCACATTTTATGCCTTTATAATACACAAATTTGAGTAGAAAAATAAATTTTCAGCATAAACGTCAGTGTCATCTTAACATTCGAAAGCCAATGTTCCTCCTAGTAAAAAATTATATATTTGTGGAAAATGAAACGAGATAAAATATTTGTAACATTCGAAAGCCAATGTTCCTCCTAGTAAAAAATTATATATTTGTGGAAAATGAAACAAGATAAAATATTTGAAAATAGAATTTGATTTTTTAATAGAAAGATTAAAAATGACAATTTTAAAATTTACCGAATAGAAAATATATAAAATCTGTATTGCTTCTACTTTATATTTAAATATTAGTAAAATTAAAAGCGATTTATATATAAATGGCTAATTGAAGTTGAGATGTAAAAAGTTTTCAAGTTATTATCTGTGATCTTATCGTATCTATGAATAACATCGAATCAAATGTTCAGAAGTACAAGATACTTATATAAGCAGGAATTGAGGACAAAACTAGACAGTGTTCGCAAACTGCAGATGACAACTGTCAAACTGCCACTTGCGGCATTTTGCTGAGAGATATCATACTGAATATCTCGTCTTTGCTATCCCGAAGGTCTAGACTCGGCATCTACAATAGTCAGATAATCAATGTTGGCGGCAGATAGACTGCCTCGACTTTCCTGAGTGATGACGAAAATTCTCTCCAAAAAGACTTTGCTTTCTAACTTTCGATTTTGCTTAATTTGAAAAGTTAGAAAAAAAAATTTATTCTAGATTGAAAAAAGTAATCTCTTTTATGTGTACTATCTAAAAACCCTCTTTTCATGTTTTAAGTCTCGTTTTTCCTGCAGAGATGAAATTCGAGTAAATACCGTATTCATTTGTCAAAAGATGTATGCAAATGAATCATTGCCCAACAAGATAAACACATTAAGAGGAAACAACGTACTGCTACATTGATTAAGCTAATAAAAAGTTTCTTGACCTTTATGTAACTAAAGCACTTTTTCTCTTTTTTGACTCTCGCGAACGTTGTATTTTTTTATCATCATGCAGAAATATTTTCCTTCCGTAGAAAGAAAAAAAATTGAGATAAATTCGTAGATTCCATCTTATAAATAATTCTTGTCTTATCGTAAAAATTTTCATTTTTCTCTCTATATTTTATCGTGTATACCTTCGGTAATGCAGAACACAAAAATCCAAAATGGTGAATGGTTAATTTTGAAGCAACTTTCTTACAATTGAATATGGATAAACTTATATATAACATTGCTTATTTTCGTGCTGTAAAATCATAAAATTTATTTTTTGATATTTTAGTTCTAATTAAACGAAACTGTAAGCATATAGATTATCGTAATAATTGTCCTTCCATCACAGAATCAATTCTAATAATCTTTACGACAATATATTAAAAATAAGATATACAATTTTGCTATTACTAGATTATTTATCAAGTTTTAAAATTAATGTTTTAAAGAATAGTAATGTTAATAAAACGAAATTAACAGTTTAAAATCGTCTTAATTAAATATAAAAATTTCAAAATTTCACCGCATAAAATCAATTTAACCATGCGTAATTTTTTTCTTTAATTTAACCATGTTAATCAGTTTATCCGAGCATAATTTAAAAATAAAAATTAACCATGTTAATCAGTTTAAAAATGCAAATTGTTAAATTTATGGTCACATTTTTAATAGTGAAAGTTCTTTTTTATTGTGAAAATTGAAATTCTTGCAAGGTAGAGAGAATTATGTTACCTCTTGGTGACTGGACATAGAGAAAAACATAACATTAAGAAAAATGATCCATGAAACATGTGGATTTTACACTCCGAAGAAAGCAATTCCTTTACAAAGCGTAAAATTTCCACTATTTATATTTCTAGCACATATTACACTATATTACCACATTCATGTTTATTTATTGAAGTGTTTTGAATTATAAATTTGTAAAAATTCTTCGATACGTCTCTAGAATAATAAACATTCTGTACATGTTTTAAAACATTATATGTATACGTTTGGAATCAAACCCGTTAATTAATATAAAATTTTAACCCGTAATAATAGTTTTATATTTATTTGAGAAATTTATTCTCCATTGGTGTACACATTATTACAGTAGTAAATTGACAAATTTATTATTAATAGCAATATGTTGACGAATAGCAATGAGGTTTTAAATTCCGATGTTTAGATTAGGAAATATGATTTAAATATTTCAGATTCGTGTGACCAATCTGAGAGAGGGATTCGCATCATTAACAAAACCGCATCAACAATTCTGCTGCTACAGAAACTCTCTCACATTGTTAAGCGATAAGACTAGAATTATCGGGTTTGTTCTATCGACCTTTCTAAGTTTCACATCATCACCTCTGCATTAAGTTTGCGTGCTTTAATTGATGAAATAACTAGGAAAAAGATCTATACAATTTCCCAGAGTAAATATCGCTTAACATCCTCCGATTTAGTCTATTCATTTTTATACACCGCTACTTTTTTTTTACATCGCGTAAAGGAAGAATGTTATTAGAGTATAAAGTACCAAGGAGTAATTATCGAGAAAAAAAATATTATTATTTTAGGACATTATTAAATCATTATAATTTTTTTTTTACTGGGAGTTAATGTATTAAATTTAATTTTTTTGTGAAGTCATAAAACTTTCCAAGAATTTCGCGATTATTATTGATAAACATTGCTTTAGTTATTACTTTATGAATTTTTGGGCATAATTAGCAACTTTTAATTTTTTTGTGAAGTCATAAAACTTTCCAAGAATTTCGCGATTATTATTGATAAGCATTGCTTTAAAAATTACTTTATGAATTTTTGGGCATAATTAGCGACTTAAAATATTTATTTTGCTATAAATAAATAGCTCTTAAGCAATTTTTGTGGATCTATTATGTTTCTATTCAGCTTTCTATGAATTTATAATAAAATTTATTTAGCCATGACATTTTTCTCTCAAGTGAGGCAATAAATAAAACGGTACAAATGCGAAACGAACAAATAACTTCGATTCAGAATGAAAGTAAATAAACAATTTTATGACAATATTTCTTAAATCGTCTCTACAGTCGTTTGACTAAAGTAGTTTATTTTTTTGTATATAAATATATAATAAATAGCCTTCATATGATAAACTTTAGTTTGATTGTATAACTTATCCGATTTATTCTTAATGTTAAAAGAGAAATAACATATATAACCAATAAATCTTATCCATTTTCTTTAAAGAAAGAAAGATTTATTTGAAAGATGAACAACTGACAAGGAACTGCTCTATGATCATCATTTTTTAATCGAGTAGCGTCGACGGAATAGTGAATTGTCATGTCCGTTTATATGAGAAATGATATGAATATCCATCATGTACTGATATATCATCATCATCACCATCGTCATCATCAATAAATCAATAAAAGTTCATTTCAATGGAACCCAGAACAAAATACAACTGTCGAATTTTTGTTAGTAGTAATGGATCTTGCTTGCGTGTTCTATCGAATATTTACGATTTCATTCCCGTTTTAACATTATACGAAAACATAGAATTCTATAAAAGATAAGATAGCTAATAGAAACAGGACCTTTACTTTATTTATGTCAATGTTTTCTTTTCGATACGTTCGAGAACTCGTTACATGAATTGCATTTACTATGTTGAAGTCGATTTTTTTTTTAAATTTAAACTGTAAATCTAAGTTAAGAATATGCAAATAATCGTTTCGTATGCACTGAGATGTCATTCAAACCCAATGAGAGTTTCTGTATTTTTTTTTTTTATTATTTTCCGCTTATGTGATTGAAATAACAAACTGTTGTAATGTATATGTTTCATAATCATTGCGACAGCACAAATAATTGTAAATCGATCTCAATAATTGTTAAATTCAATTAAATCTTAAGCTAAGATCACTCAACCATATAGTATTGCGTTTCCTGTTCGCAGGAATGTTACATTAGTAAATAAATCGATCTCAATAATTGTTAAATTCAATTAAATCTTAAGCTAAGATCACTCAACCATCTATAATATTGCGTTTCCTGTTCGCAGGAATGTTACATTAGTAATGGACAAACAGCTTATCCATTGATATAATTAACTGACCATTCTATCCGCCCTTACAGTCAATTGAAACTATTCACCATCTATAGAATATTTTAAATTAAAGAAAGTAAATCTGTTCTCATTCAATACAAATTTTAGATGTTTAGAACTCATTACATGTTAACAAAAGTTTAACGCATCCGAAACCATTGATTTGTATTGATACCATCCACTGCGAGCTTCCATTACCCATCAATGAACAACAAATATCAGTTACAAGCATCGGAATAATGATAAATTTTTGCCGAGATTGAACATAGAAAATTGATTTAATACTTAAACGATTATTTATAAGAATATTTTTCAAATTTAATGCGTTTACGGTGTCGAAAGTTTAGTTTTAAAATTATTACCGAGCAACAAAATAATGGAAGATTAATTAAAAGAATATTAAAATATTTTTCGAGAATATAAGATAAAAATGAAGAAAACAAAGCAAAGCACAGTTAAAGGTTAACATCACAGGATAAGAGGTCATTTATCATTTAGACGTGATCATAAGATATCCAAAGACAAGATAGAAACTTCCAAGATTTAGAGATAAGGTCTGGTTACTGATAACTCGGGAAAAATGCCAGATAAAACAAGAATACTTTCGAATATTTGCTAATAATTAAAATCGTTTGTATAAATAGTTTTTGTGTTATGTAATATTAATCAATAGTTATCCGTTAATAATTAAATAAAAAAGTTGTTCATTTAATTGTTTTTCTATCAGTTAAAACAACCGGAAGAAACATATAAATCACGAAGATAGCTCTATTACAGAAACAACAGAAGCTACCATTTCGTCATGTAATGTGTTGTTTTAGGGATGTGACATCTCTATCAAAATACAATGACATGTCTTTTGTAGTGTATTGAGCACGAATGAAAAAGCAATAGCTTTACCTCGTCAGCAGTCACGTCCAGATGTTCTTGTGACTTTATTAGTTAAACTGCATTGAAGAACTGCTAGAATATCATTTTATAACAAAACTCGATGACAACCTTGAAAACTCTTTAAGAATCGATAAAAGCTTTTATAGATTTATAAAGTTTATTTTGTATCAAAATTTAAGTCTATAAATAGGTCGTACTTCATGCCTCTTCTTATATATATATATTTTTTTATTTTTTATTGAAAAATTTCGCTCGGCAAAACATCAAGGGATTTGCTGTCAAATGCAGCATTTTCGAATTTCTACCACAAAACTGACCCGAGAAAAGGGTTTATAGATGTGTGGTTATCAAAACCGTATCGAATTATATTTTTATTCTCTTTTATCTTTTAAAAAAATCAATATAATTACGGAAAATAAATCTAGGATAAACGCATTTTAGAACACGTGTAATGAAACGATAAACATAATTGCTCTCCGAAGACCGGAAATAATGCAAAATGAAATTTAATTCAGTAAAAGTCAATTAAACAACTTTCTGCATTAACTTTTTTTATTAAATATATATATATATTTTGCTATTTGAATCGCTTTCAAGCGGTCAGTATTATCATTTATCAATATTGATTTATCATTCTACTTTGGCATTAATCTGATAAATATCAAATCTTTACGTGGGCTCTTGTGAGATAATGGAAAAGTCTCTATAACACTTTATCTTAAGTAGTGAGTATGTGTGTTTGTATGTTTCTGTACAAAGTATAAAACGGCGTAAAGATATAGATTTATCATTTATTGGACTAAACAAGCAGTTAATTATAGAAAATAACTTTTATTTCGCTATCTCGAATAATTACAGGGATGCATATTAAACGAATAATATTGGTAGATGTGCGTGTGTCACTATACTGTGAACATCAAAATCGACTAGTGCTGGATGCGTTATGGTGTAATAAATATTGGATAAAGCTGTCGCATTAACTGTTACTGTTTCGCTGCGATATGTCCTTATCCCGTTGCTAGCTAGTCTCAGAGGAAGGATGAACCAGATACATTCTCCTGTCTGTGGTGATCTTTGGGGTTCGCGTATATGTTTCCAAGTTCTAACACAATCGAATTTTTCGCACGCTTGCAATATATCTAACTGTCATAAGGAAATCCTACAGGTCATTACGAAATCTTACAATTTAGAATCGTGTTAAAATATATTAGAGACACTTCTGTCTTGTTTTCTCTAAAGATAAAATTATCATTCTGACAGTAAAATTGTTTGCGAAATAATTTATTCGCAAACAAATTCTCCTTAATTAGAAAATATTTATTAAAATTATAAATTGCTAAAATTCTTAAAATATTCTTTCATTCATATTTTAAATAACGAATAATTAATCATAACAAAACAGATTTTTAAAATAATATAACTTCTCATATTTTATCATGTATGACAAAAATAAATTAAATTTGTTGTGTTACTTGTTTAAAATTTTAATCCATCGAATATTTAACGCCTGAAAACGTCGAATACAAAATATATTTTTCAATATGTTAATAGAGAGTAAAAATAATATATAACAGATACAAAATAAGTTGCTTAAAGGAGAAATTTTGATCAATTTATTTGCTTTTACATGTTATTTGTTTAAACAGGCACACAGAATAATAAAGCAAAAATTATTTTCGTAATTAACTGCGTGTTTAGTGCGATAAACAATAAATTAATATATCTTTTCACGTTTTATGCTTTTAATACTTATAAATATACAACTTGAACTATCCAATAATGAACCTATCATTAATTAATGATCATTTTTCATGAATGAATCGAAATTATTATTAATTAAATACTAATGAAACACAAGCAAGCGGTTCTGAAAAGGACTAATGATGTATTATACAAACTTGTTATTTATTTTGGAATGATTAAAGATACAGAATTAAAATGTATGAAATGAAAATCATCTTCAATAGTATAATCTACCTGTAGAATCTCATGAAAATCGATTAAGTTGTTCCATAATTATTACAAGGATTTCTCAGAAAATCGAACGTTCGCCATTTTCAAACGGATGACCCTAAGGAGTTAATTAATTAATATTACTTATTACTCTAAATTCGTATTTAATAGAATGACCTGCTAAATTTTATAAATTTAATCAAACAGTTCAAAAGTTATTAGAGAGAAATCTTTGAACTTCTGCCATTTTTAAGTGGTTGAATCTAATGATAAAATGCTGAGAGTCGTGTTGCCATTAATGATAATAAATCACTGAATCATTACTAAATTTCATAAAAAATATATTAATTAGTTTAAAAGTTATTAATGGGAATAGATAAACAGAATAAAAATCTTATAAGCTTCACTTTCCACTGGAATGTAAGTTAAAAAAATATTTTTTTTTTTGTGATAAAATCTGAAAAAATGAGAGGTCACATGAACAATTTATTAATTTACATAAATTTTTTATTATATAAAAATTGCATGCTTTTAATAGTCTATATTTTAATAATACTTAAAAAATTGTGAAAAACATGAAAAATTAATATAAAATTTAATATTAAAGAAACATCGAAAAAAATCTCCCCTTGGAAAATTTTGACTGATTAATCAGAAATCAATTTTGATGGCATTTACCTTATAATTTTTGAATTTAAATAATATATGCATTTTTTTTACTACTTTAAGTAAAATTTTCAGTCTCACGTGTTTACTAGGAAAACTTTTAACATTATAAAATTTAATAAAGGTAATTTCGTTCCATTAAACTACATGAACGGACCAAAACCAGTTTTATTTTATTAAAACTACATGAACACTCAAAATGAATAAATAATTTTTAATATATAGATAGCGATAAAAAATTCCCTGAAACAATTTTTTATTCGAAACCAAACACCTTATAAAACGTTAGTTCTTTAAAGATTAAATTATTAACGAAAACTTTCCAATTAAAGTAAGATGTGAAGAAGTTTTGCTGAACTCTTCACAGTTTTTTTCTTTTTTACGAATTATTTCTCATCTCATTAATGCTGTCAAAAATTAATGAAACACACACGTAATATTTTTTCCAGCTTAATGATAAAATGGGAAAATATCTCACTTTGACAACAAAATAAACACACACGTAATATTTTTTCCAGCTTAATGATAAAATGGGAAAATATCTCACTTTGATAACAAAATAATAATAATAATAATAATGAAGACAATATCTTGGGATATCATTCGGAGGGTAGTAATAACTGCGGTATGAATGGAAGTATAATTTAGTTTTACCAAATGATAGTGATACGTATAGACAAATTTGATAGCTCCTATAATATTATCCTCCTCTACCACGTTAAAATTTATGTAATTACGTAATTGCATTTGATGTTCAGATAGTTTCCGAACGTGATACCTTATTGCTATGATTTGAAAATTAATTTCGGTACTGCATCAAGATAGATTTGCAATTTAATTTCATTAAATATATCTGTAACATATTTTCTAATGATATTTAACCGTTACCAGATGTTTCGTATATTTTGATGCTGTATAAATGATTTTAATCATTAGTTAAGTTCTTTACTTAAAGCACTAATTGACGTCAATTAGTCTAAATAACTAACTGCTAGAGTTTGTCAATTAATACAAAGATCTAATTTCCAGTAACATTTTGACTAAATTGTACTCATATTTCTTCTAACGTGTAGCGAAACAATTAAAAAGATTTCCAAAATTCTGAAAGAAAGAATATGGCAATCGTCTTTTTAATTATAAAAAATAAAATAAAAGAAAAATTGAGACAGTTTTTGAAGAATGTTATCGTTTAATCTGGTCGTATATAAAAGAATAAACGTATGACATTATTTCTTTTAATAATTTAAACATTTTTCTCTTCTTGATGAAGCGGATTCAACAAATCTAAACCGTTTTATTCTTCCTTTTGACAATGCCATTTTTCTTTATCTTCATCATAATAAAACTTCTCGACGTGACTCCAATTGGAAAGGTGATAAAATTAAAGACATTCAGTTGAATAATTCCATTTTGAATTCATGAAATTTGTAAAAAAAGAAGATTAAATTAATCCAAACGGGATAACGAAATCAATAACGGGTATTATAAATCCGTCGACTTATTATATTAATATAAGCATTTCTATGAATAATTACTCGAATTATTTTACCAAATTTACGTAAGTTGATGAGTAAAAATCATTTAAATTTTCTTGCTGATTATTTATTCTTATCGATAGCATCAACGCTGATTATTTTGCGTTTGGCATTGCGAATTTTCTTCTTAACTTAAAATATTACAGCGAAAAAGAAATTAATATTATTTTAGCATATTTATTCACGAATTTTATGAATAAGTTATGAAAAGTAGTTGTTATTTATACAATTTTAAATTATTCTACATGAAAAAGTTAAGATTCTAGGAAAAAACGCATGTGGTTAGATCATAAATTGTATATTCGTCAAACTTCTGAAAAGATGGAATAAATAATGAATTCTGTTTTCAGAAGATGGTTTGTATGTCATATAAATGCATTTATTTAAAAAGAAATACTACTGAAAAATCCAAAAAAAAGTAAAAAAAGGAAGTACTAAAAGTAACAGATATAAACTTAGGAATTTTAAATTTTATAGTATAAAAGTACAAATTTAAGAAAGTAGTAGACCTATATGAATAATACAGTGAGCAAATATACACAAATATACAATATTTCATCATATTCAGAAACATAATTTATAAATCAAACGTTGTATAAAACAAACTAGTAATGATATAAATACGATTAAAAAAAAATACCTTTTATATATTATTGATTATCAGAATTATTATGTAAATTATTTTAATTTTGCATTTATTTGTAAATATTTTGTTATGTTTATAATATTAATATTCATGATTATCAGAATTATTATGTAAATTATTTTAATTTTGCATTTATTTGTAAATATTTTGGTATGTTTACAATATTAATAAAAGTTTTATAATTTAAAAGAAAAATTTAGGAAATAAAACAATATTTTGTCATTGGTAGAGATTTAGATTTCCAGAGGAATATAAAAATGAATATTTATTATATCAGTCGTATGAAAGAATAAATAAATGATAAATATTAATAACAAAGTAAATTAATTTTAAATATTGATAAATTTTATAATAATTTTGTAAAAATTGTTTTACGTTGTAATCAATATTTAAACATTTTAAACAAATTATTTTTATTTAAATTTAAAACTTTATATAATTCATTTTATAATTTTATAAATTTGTATTCGTACATATAGCGAATGTGTTATATATTATATATACGAGGGGAGGCCAAAAATATAAGTATTATAGATCTTTCATTGTAAACAATGATAGGTTACTATCTTGCTAATACGCAGGACCTTTTTTTGTTTTGACAAGTTCTGTTTAACCGGAATTAGAATCGTGATAGTAGAAGAAAGTGTCATACTGGACAAAATTGAGTATCCAGCCGTGATACGATTCCTTCATCTTTAAGGGGGAACTATACAAACAATCCATGAAGAAATGTCAGCTGTGTATAGGAAGGATGTCCAATATATGACTGTAAAACGATGGAAACGAGAATTCAAATATGGTCGCATCAGCTTACAAAATGATCCAAGGCCCTCCAGCAAGGTTATGTTGTCTGTGTTTTGTGACAGCAAAGGTGTCATATTGACAGATTACTTACAAAAAGAGTCGGCAATAACAGGGACTACTATAGGAACTTGCTGAAAAAGTAACAGGACAGTATGAAGAAAAAGAGCCATGGTTTGCTGTCAAAAGGTATATGGCTGCTAGATGATAATGTATCTGCAACACCGAACTACAGAAACAGTCACTTTTCTGCGCAAATATGGCTATGAAACCTTGCTCCATCCCCCGTACTCTCTGACCTGGCATCTTCAGAATTCTTCCTGTTTCGAAATATGAAAAAAATAATTACGGGGAAGAAGTTTCTTCGATAATGAGGAAGTCATTACTGCTGTGGAGAGTTGGTTTACTTTCAAATCTTTTGACTTCTACTAAGATGAGATTAAACAACTGTTCTAGAGAAGTCATTACTGCTGTGGAGAGTTGGTTTACTTTCAAATCTTTTGACTTCTACTAAGATGGGATTAAACAACTGTTCTAGAGCTATGAGAAGTGCCTTAGAAGGTGGATATGTAGAGAAAGAATAGTCGAGAACTAAATTTCATATCCCTAACATGTCTGTGTCATGATGAGAGTAAAAACATTTTGCCCTCCCCTCATATAATAATTATTTTAATTTTTACAATACTTTAAAATTTTATTTAGAATTAACATCACTAAATTTCAATTTTTAATTATTATTGGCTAATTAATGTTTTCATTATTTTATGTAAAATCATAAAATTCGATTAAACAAAAATTGCGGTAGAAATTATTGAAGTTTTAAGTTTCAGCGGAAAATTAAATTAACATCCAGTTTGTTTAATAAAAAACAACGTGAAACAAGTATATATTTAAAGAATATTATGTTTATAAAAATGAAATGATTTAACATATACATCTACAAGATTGCGTTAAAGGCAATAATTAATGATACATTAAAAAAAATTCGCTTTAATGTACAAATAGTTATTATAGTCGGCCGAGAATGCAATCTCATACTTGCATAGAGATTTTAATTTTAACAAAAAAAAAATTCAATTAAGAAACTTTCCGTGATGTTTAGTTTTACATTATCCGAAACCAAATAATGTTTGTTTAAGTATGAGAAGCTAAATACGGCATAACATCCGTTAACCGACCTACATTGTTATAAGTCATCGATCACGCAATGAACTAGATAGAGCACTGTACTGCTACTGCTACTGCTACCAGTACCACCGTCTTTCAGAAAATGAACCATAAATAGCGCCAGAAGCAAATCACATATATATATAATACATGAAACTATCTTTATATTTAATTATAATAAATTATTTTGCATGAAAATCATATGCAAATCTTCCGTTCTCATTTAATCATTGATTAAAGTGACAATTTTTATTTTTAATAAATCGAAGAAAGAATGGTTCCAGATTTAATTAAATTATAATATTGTGATTACGAAAAATTATATTTATTCTTTAGGCTTTGTACAAAAGATTTGTTTTTGCAATTTTAAAAATAATAGAATAAATTGTACATTTATTATTTTTTTTAAGTAGATATATATATATATCCGATTCATTTCAATTCGTCTTTCTTGTTAATTTAACTATTCGTTCAGGTTTCATTCAAATTTAAATAAGCATGGGAGCGTAGTACGTTTTCTGCAAAGCTTCTTCGGTAAAAATGGATTAATAAAATACATATTTCATATTAAAATTATTTATGGTCGAATTCGCGTATTCCATATCAAATTATTTCTTTTTCCTATCTTTCTCTATTTACTTTTTTAAAAAGTAGAGTTATTCACATTGGCGTGCAAGTTAATTGAGCATCAGTCTGTAAACCAAAAGAAATGACCGACAATTCTTTCATACAAATCCTTCATTTTATTATTAATATTTCATAAAGAAATTTCAATTTCTTTATAGCCAATTTTGAAAAACATTTTTTATTTTACTTTCTAATTAACTTTTATTATGTTTACTATTTTGTTTGTTAATTAAAAAAAACCATGATTTATTATTTTATGAATAGCTTATTTACTAAACAAAAAAAAATCTTTAATGGTTCCAGTTCTCTAATGCAGAATGTTTACAAGAGATGACAATATACAGTAATTTTTAAGCCGCATATATCACTACTTAAAATTGTTTTATCATCTTAAAAATCGTTATGTGGATTTACTTTCTTATTATTTTACTTATTATTATTATTTAAATTATGCTATAAAAATTAAATTAATAAAATAATTTTATTATGCAGTATACAAGTAAGAGCATGCAAATTAGGTTACATTAACAATCTCGGGATTTCTTTTTAACTCAGATGATATAATACCAGCATTGCTATTTTTTATTATTATTATTATTTTTTTGAGACCACTTACACTTTTCTATTATCAACATACAGTACAGTGACTATCTATTTTAATCTTCTCTTTTTATACGCGAAAAAAGTTTGAACTCGAAAAAAAAACAACTGAAAGATTATTTTTTCCGCTTTTGGTAATGATCTGTGTAAACCAAAATTATACGATATCCATTTAATTATCTATTAGAAAGATTAACATATTCTAGAAAAATACATAACCATTTTTTATAATTTTATAAGTATGAAAATGTATGTTTTTATTACTACCACTTTTGTGTAGATCTATAAAAAAAAAAATAAAAAGATGTTTGCAAATGGTGTCTAGCTGGTAGCAGATCGAACTGGTGGAAAAATAAACACATTTCGACGATTATTTTTATTATTTGTTAAAACTATTATTGACTGATTAACGAAAATTACGATGGTTGCAGGTCGTTCACGTTTTACGTTTACATAATGGTTGCATTTCTTTCACTAGAAAAAGATAAGAACACATTTTCCTGAAGGTTTTTACACTCCTTTTTTTTACTACCTCGTTCTTTAACGGAATTTCCCTGTTAAAAATCCTTATTCTTTTCTTTTAGAAAGAGCATTCTTTACTTTATAAACGTTGTAACTTTAATATGTTCAAGTTAATCGTGCAATTAATGATTAAATAATTGAATATATACGTAGAAATTTGCATCGCTTTCCATATTTTATATATAGAATGATTGCAAGTTGCTGGAAACTCTAAACTGATTAAGCTAGAATGAAACATTAGAAATTTAGTTTATAAATATATAAAATTCGAATAAAAGTTTTTACAGGAAAGAGAAAATTTAGTTTGTTTGCTACATCATCTTATTTTATTTTATTTTTTATTTTTATCACTCGTTCTGTAGAATTTATTTTAATACATAACATAACATTGCGTTATTTGATTATGAAAATTTATTTATATAAAAAGGATTTTGATTTGGAGATACGTAATTTTATTAAGATGTAAATATAAAACTAACTTTTATTTGATTTAAATAACACATTCGATTGTGAATTCTGAGAAACTGTCATCTTTGTCTTGTTTTTAAATGGTACAACAAGAAAATATCTTGTTAGTTTTAACCTATGAAAAATTTAACGTTTCCTTTTTTTCCCCTCCTTCCTCACAAGTAACCAAATCTGAATATATTTTTATATTATTATTATTAATATTATTTTATCTAATAATGTTTTTCAAGTAATCTTTTATTTGTTTTTTTTTTTATTCGCATAATCGAATTTAAAAAATCGAAATTCAGAAATTTTATGATCACGATTATTTTCGTACAGAAAGAAAATATATTCTCGGTTTCAAGAGAGAAATTTAAATGAAATTTTCAAATAAAATCAATCGTGATAAATATAATTTAGATTTCCTTAAGTTAAATAAATAAATTAAATTAAAATTTCGCATGGTTTCTTTTTTTCTTTTTATGAAATTATGTCTTACTTGAAAGAACATAAATTTAGTTTTTCGTTTTTTTGTTTTAGAATTATTTACAATTTAACCACTGAATTAAATATGTTTAGACGTTTTATTAAAAAGGAAAACATAAAAATAAATCAACTTTCTTTATTTTTACGTTTAGAATATATAATTTACTATAAAATATTTAGAATATACTTAAATTTGATATTTCTTATTCAACTATTCATACGTATAATTCTTTATTTCGATTTACAATTGCTATATGTTTTATCACAAAAGTGCTCTATCCGAATATAAAAAAATCACATCTTTTATGTAAATTGGATAGATTGTAAGATATAAAATATATTTAACATCAAAGAGAAATTTCCTTTTGAATTATTAATGTATTTACGAAAGCAGCAATATTGCATTTGATTTTTACATTTGACGTAAAAGTTTTATCGTAAGAAATGCTTTAGGAATTAGTTAAGTACTTCGATTTATACTTTAGAGAAAATACCCATTTAAAAAAATACAGAAAACAAAATAATTATCATTAAATTAGATAGCTTTATTAAATCAATACATAAAAATATAGAATAAAATTTATACTTATAATATCTTATTATAAACTATATTATAATATTTTTTATAATTAAAAATCTTTCAAATGACTATAATAGCTTTCATCTACAAAAAATGGTTTCAAAAATATAAGAAAATGCTTAAATTTCTCTTTAGTGATAGGTCGCTAAACGGCCGCCATCTTATAAAGATGGTGGCCGCTTAGCGATCTCAAAACTAGTATTGATATAGATTGTTTAAAATAGACTGTTCCTATAAAATCTGAATGCACTTATATATTCTCTCCTTCAGAAATTTTGAGGCTGGTCTGACACAAATAGATTGAATAAATAAATACATGAGCCCATTTTGAAACATATACAGTACATGAAATTCTTTCCGACGTCTATAATATGTTTTCATGGCATAGTTTCAGAGGCATCGCCGTTTTAATGATTAGATACCACATATTTCCATCGAAATTATTAAGTATAAATCTTAACTAATGAAAAATGATTGCGTTAAATTTAAATTCGTTTTTTATCAATTATTTGTGAGTTCTATTATATTTTGGAGATATCTTGAAAGCAATCGTGCAGATAAAGTGGATACATATTGTTATTTTTTTTTTTGTAATAAATGGCTTGAAATTTTAATTAAATTATCTATGAAAGCAGAATTAAAACTTAACTTTAAATTGTTAGGGAATTGCATAATAAAGAATTAATAATGCTGCTATTTTCTGCTATTTAATAATGCATCTATCATTCAATTTTTTTTATATATTAGCCTAATAGGAGTGAAGCGTATTAGTTATAATTAAAAATTAAAAATAATTTCTTCACAATATATAGTTGATTAAGTTATCAAACTCAAATATTAATGGTGGTTTCGCATCTCATTCAAATAAAACAGAAGTCTATTAAACAGCTAATAATCATTCAACAAATATACTGTTCAAGTTTAACTTATACCAAATTGACTTTATCCAATCAATAGCAGCTGTTAATATTTGTTTACTTTTAAAATTGTGAATAAGTAAATCTTGTCAGAAACAGATTTCTAAATATCGAAACACAATTTCAAGACCTCATTATAAGTTTGGCGATTCTGCTTTAAACGATTCTATTTGGAATCTATATACTATACTGTATTTTTCTTTCGATTAAAAAAAAAATTTTCATTTCTAACATTAGAAATCATTCTGATTGACTTGTTCTGTTGTGTTGGAAGAATCTTCAAGAACATAAAGTAAGTTATTCAAATTTTTTATACTTATTTTTAATCAAAAATTTTAATAAAAAATAACATAAACAAAATTCGAATTCGGGTATCTGTTCTGCTGCAACGATTCACTTCATTTATGAATGGTTTCTTCCTAGCTGTTCGACCATGAAAATTATATCTCCTCAAAACATTTCTTACAGTTTCAACACTTGAGGATTTCTTAAACATTCGTTGCACTTCAGAAGTTAATTTAACTGCACTAGTTTTAGGATTTCAATGAATATTCCTTACTATCCACCTCTCTTCACGTTCAGTAAAGCACCTGGGACGTCCAGTTCTTACTTTGTTAACGAGTAGATTTGTCTCCCGATATTTTGAAATTATATTATGAATAGTGGATTTACTCATATTTACCATTCTATTTATATTTCTTATAGAATTCCCACTATTCCAGTGATGGATAATGATTTTTCATATATCTAATGCTATCTCACATTACTTTTGAATCGGTTTTGTTATAAATTTTAATAAAATCTAATGATTTTATATATATTTATATTTTTAAATAATGATTATATATAATAAAATTATGGCATTGAATATAATTCCGATAAAACAATTAATTTAACTTTTCTCAATTTTATGTAAACTAATAAAAATTTCTCTTACAGAACAATAAAAAAATTATAATAGAGTTAAAAGACAAGACTTTACTCAAGAATTCCATTTTATGAAATATAAGAATGTTCGATATAAAACTGGATGCATAACCAATATAAAAGATTGAATGGTAGGAGCATATTTTATGCTTTTCATTACATATCCTGCTAAATCTCTCAAAGTTTCTTAGAGTAGGCATGGAGAATATTCTCATCGATTTCTCAAGTTGGCTATACATTGAATTTGTGATAAAAGTTCTTGTCTTTGTGTTTCGTGCTTCATCGAGGGATTTCTTTTATATTTGTCTTTTATCTATAACTTTTCGTGCTTGATAAATGATAGATATTTTTTCTTGAAAGTACTGTATATTTTTTGTTTTTAATTGTTTATTCTTATCATATTCTTCATTTTTAATTATTGTTTTCTATAGAACAATAATTTTATTAGTAAATAAAATTAGTTTGACAACTTTAAACTTAATATTAGTTTTGATAATACAGTATTATATTTATAGCATAAAAATAAAAAAATTATGGCGAATAGATAAAATTGTTATAGTACTCCTACCTTAGCTTAACAAATATTGAATTAATGTTTAGATCAACACAGGATCACATATATTGAATATTTATTTACAGAAATAATTAAATGTCTGAAACAGAATATGCTAAATATCATAAGAGATATTATATATTCATAAATATTTCAACTTTAATATACATAAATATATTTTATTTTTTCATATCTTAATTGATACTTCCCCCAACTTATATAGAAATATATTTTTAAATTTTTATCTTCAGCCCATAACAATAAAAATTCGCGAAATTATTATATTGAAAGATGTAAAAAAAAAGATGTAATCATATATTTAATTAAATTAGATAATGTTATTTACGAGAAAAGGTAATCATAAAATAATCAAAATAATAAACAATTTAATTAATTCTGAACAGATTCGAAAATTTTTCTTTCAAGTATCCCATATTTAATGATGCTAATAATCTATCTATAATAATTTCTAAAATACAAAATAATGCTAATATACAGGGTGATTCAGAAAGGTGGTGCCAAAATTTACAGGTAGGTAGAGGATGAAATTCTGAGTGAAAAAGTTTAGGCGCATTTTTTGATCTGGAGCTCCGTTAAAAAGTTATAGCTCTTTAAAGCTTCTTGACGTCACTTCCGGTTGGACGCCTGAGGCGCGAAACTACGAACGAAGCATTCACAAATGTGTGTTCGAAATCGAATGCATTTCATTTTGAATATTGATTAAAAATGTTATCATTTCATCTTTTTCATTTTAATGAAATTTTCTTATGTTTTTTGTTCTCGTTTAAGATATTTATATGGGTCTATATTCATTTTGTAGGAATTGAAATAGTGAAATTGTTTTCTAAACTTTTTGACATTTTCTTATGAATGTACCCTACATACAAAAATAGTCCCCTTATAAAATATTCAATAAAAGCATTCGATTCTTCAGAGTTTATTTTTCCTTGTCTAGCACAAAAAATATGGGCAAACAGGTAGAGTGGAAAAGCTAGGATAAGATTTTCTGTAGCACAAATCCTGTAAATTCAAAAAAAACGTAAAAATATTTAAAATGTGAAAAGAAGACAACATAATCTACAAATAAAAATTTTTCAAATACTTGTACTGCACGTTACTTAAAATTACCTCTGCCCACTCATCCCCCACTTCCTCGGAATTTCAAATTTACTATACCAGATTTATGGGCTATTTATGGGCTCTTAATATTGGGCAGTTAAAAATTTTGGGCTCATTCCGTTGGGCACCAATATCGGTGTTTTTGTGGGGGGCTGAGTGGGCAGAGGTCGCACAGGCCGTTAAAACAGAAGTACCAAAAAA